>QFEY01000563.1:0-13767 GCA_003316435.1 Russula virescens | reverse complement strand
TATGAATGTGATCAGACTTTATAGAAGTACGATGTGGGTGACTACGTCATCGAATCATTGATTCCTCGATCTTGATATGCAGGTGGAGGAGACTCGTCATATCAGATAGGAGATGCATCTTGGTAGCTTTTCCAGGAGATTAGGAGAGAGACACATGTAATGAAAGGTACGTCATAGGGCGAGTGGGTAACGCCTGTGGGTTCAGGAAGGATGGAGGCAGGTCCCGAAGCCGAAGGAATGATTGGGCGAGGCGAGGAAAGGATCCGGTGGGCGGACCGGGAGAGCCACGCGCGATGTATCCTTTGTTACATAATCGAATCGCTGATCTGGGTTATGGGTTATATTATACGATACAATGCTCCGTGTATTGTACCATGTACGTGAACACGTTGAAGAGCGGGCCAATCCTTGCAAAGGTATTGTAGACGTAGAAGGAGAGGAGATTACTTTGTGAGTCTCGGTCAATGGTGAGGACAAGAGTGAGGATTCTGGAAGATGACTATTGGGGGGGAAGAGGGTTTAGAATATGGGGGATGACATCTGTCACTGTGGGCGCAGCAGATTCTTGCAAATTACGCACTCGAAACATGTATGAATATCAAAGTGCAGCCTTACTAAGTCGACCACTCAAAGCCTCGTAGAACCCCCATTCTACCGAGAACGATCGGTCGTGAGAATGAGAAAGATTCTCGGTATATGAGAACAGCAGTACTGTGCCTGGCAGGATAACGAGCAGTCACCATGGTACCCACCAGAGTAGCTGAGAGGAAGCGGCACCTATGGACTTTCCTGACTTGGGTCGGGTTAGGATACCAAAGTAATGACCGGCAAATCTACAATATGTGAGGTTTCATGAAATGGGACAAAAGGGGTGCGGCCCTGGTGCAATGAGAGTCAACGTGATCGTCCGAGTATGCGCTGTGTCGAGAGGTGGTGGTACTGATAGTGTAGTGGAGTGAAGGCTGGTTTGGGAGTGTATGCAGCCTGAATGGTTGCCGGAGGCAGGGTGGAACGAAAGTCCGACAGGTTAGATGTACGTCTTCAGAAACGTTATCTTGCTCCTAACTTTCTGTGGTGGGCACATCTTCCAAACCTGTGAAGAGTGTGTTGACGTAGATGCGATTCGAGACCTGATTTACATTACGATGGAGCAAATAAACGAGTACAGACCCCGTAAACAAAGCGATAGCGAACTGGTATGCATGGGCCAAGTGATAGATACACACTGTAGAAAAGAGTCATTATAAGGGTCATCATTATGTGAATGACTTAGGCTATGATAAAATATCGTATCAAGGATGGGAAGAAGATGTGACCTCGGGGGTCTAACTACTAGAAGACGAAGGCCGGTTAACCAGTACGTTAGAGTGGCATTCAGGCCAAGAGATCGTCGGAGATGCTATGGTTGGACGACCTGTGGTAATATGCGTCGAAGGTGAGTGGAAAGGTGTGGCAGTATTAGATGGAGTCTGAGGTAGAGGGCCCTTCGGGGCAGGCACGTGCTAGAACCCTAGTGATGAGTTATCTGCGGGTTTATGTCGCAAGTATGAACTGGCAAAGGTGAAGACAACAAGGAAGGGGTGACCGATATTGTATTAGGATGATTGGCCTCCGCGACTGCAACCGCAACCCTGCGACCGTCATATGTCGGGTGTGACAGTGCTGGTAAACAATGGGCGGGGACGTCGCAGAGTCGAAATTGTGAAGGATTCTGATGCTCGAGAACGATGGCGAAGGAACCTGTGGAATAGGAAAATGCGATTGGGGCGCCAGCCGCGGCATCGATTTCTTTGTGCAAGGCGACGTAATGGTGGCGCATCTCCCTGAGAAGGCGCACAGGATGCGAATCTGTGCTGTCGTTCTGGGCTTGTCGAACAACTTCATTCCACATGGCACAGAAGTTGCGCTTTAGTTCGGGAAGCGTATTGCGTATGTCGAATTTGGTGAGCGATTTAACAACGTCGAGGGTAAACGGCCCTGAACCATTGGCACCGCGAATGAAATTGATCATGTTGGCGAGTTGCACGCTGTCACCGTGTGATAAATACTCTTGAAATACGCCGTCCGAGATGCCCAGGTGGTCCCTGCCAAGTGAGACCCAAGGTTCATTACGTTCCCGCGCACTTGCGAGGATGACGGCAACGACGCCTTGTATATGCGAGCTGAACTGTCCATTGTTGGCTTTGTCCCAGGACCTCAGAGAAAGTCCAATATCTATGGAATCATGCCTTCCAACCCAGTCCAGCTCGATTAGGTCGGCGAACATGTTCCTACAGGCAGCAGGCAGTACCTCACTTGCGGCATTGAGGCAAGTGGCAAGCCGACGTAGTTTGACCGATTCTGGGACCGAATTCGATGAGAGGGTGTTGCGCAAGAAGCGTCCGATTGCATCTTCTGTCATGCTTTTAGCGCGATCACGATCGAGTTTGACTTCGTCGGAATTAAAGAACCCAGGGATGGATTCAAAGACCTTTTCTTGCTCGTCATCTTCACGAATAACACGAACCGTCCACCGCAAGATGCGGAGATCAATCTCCGCAGATTGCTTCAAAATTGCGTCCTTGACTTCCCACTCGATACCCTGAAGCTTCCGTCGGCCGATGGCTTCTAACCGCTTCGAAACGCGTCGGCGCCATTCGAAAGAAAAGAAAAGAGACAGTATGCCGTGGGCGACTTTGAGGACAATATACAGTGCACGAGTGTAAAGGAACCGAGCAGGAAGTGAAAGTGGCGAATAGCATGGGCTGTCGGGCCAGATGAGTGGCATAAAAGTGATACATCCGTATCCTACCGACAATAGTCCCACCCAACAGATCACAGCAGTAAATATTGTTTGATCAACCTTGAACAGATAGATGACGAGTCCGGCGAAGAAAGTGAACAGGGCGAGATGCACTAAGGCGGGTAACGCTTCGACTGTCTCGGGGATATGGAATTCAGTGATGCCATGCACAAAGAACGCACGCCTCCGTGCCCGCTCTTGTAGGTTGCGCCCTGCCGGCTGAGTGCTCTGGAGGTATCGACGTGTCCACTGTTGCAACGATGTCGCCAACATCGCGCATGTAAGACTGATGACCAAGCTCAAGATCCAAAGTGTGTTCACCCAGACAGCAGACTTCGATGGGGAGAATGCCGGGGGCTTAGCCACAATAGAAGGTATGGATGAACGAGACACGCTAGGGTCAGCCTGAAGTTCGTACATTTTCTCGAGGTAGAATGCGGCGGTATCCTGAGAGTTGGGCTTGAGGTCTTGGAGGGATACGACGACAAGTGCAGCGATGACAGCAGAGAATAAACCGTTCTATTTGTTTCACAGCAGATCGGCACGCAATCGCGTAGAGAGTGACCTTGGTACGCACGAAGATAATGATCCCTTGGGCGTCTTTCAGCCAACGTTCGGCCACCTTGTTGTCGTACTTCTCTGCACTTTTAGAATAAAGTGCGAAAAGAGGCCCTGAGCTATCGCAATATCTGCTTTCGTTCTGCTACCGATGAGTCCGGGCAGACAGTAACCCGCTGATCGTTTACTACAACGGAGGGTCGGTTGAATGTGGGCAAAGTTGAGCTGTGGATGACATACCCTTCTTATCCCCTTTCTCAAAATCTTGAATGACAGCTTGAGACATTGAAGAGTAGGAATGGAAAGCCGAAAGGGTATTGTGTATGTAAAACAAATGGGAGGACAACGGGGGCAAGGGGGTCTCGGAAAGGAAAAAAAGACCGCGGGTCGATTCTCGGGTCGATTCTTTTGGTTTTTGGAACCTGGCTTTTGGACATGGACTAACCTACCTATATTACCATATCGGGTATGATTTGATTTGATTGGCCCGATTGGGGCGATATAGTGTGATTACCTAAGTATGTCACCATACACGGCCTGTTCAAGTGTCCTGACCTCGGGCACAGCGTTTTCCGTAGTATGACACCTTATGTTGCTTTTGATGTCATTGCAGCTTTGGGCTTCGGTAGCAAGTCCCAGAGTTTTCATTTCTAAATAGTGTACTTGTGTTATAGTCTGTATGGTATTATGTCCATGTTATCTTATCTAATTTTGCATAGATCGAAAATTATATTGGAAATCTGCAAAAATTTCAGAGCTATGTTGCTTGCCAATGTGATCAAGATCGGAACTCAGATCTCCAATTTTGGGGGGGTTGACTTTTTTATTTTGCATCCTCACGACGGACTACCTACCTAACCCCCGGTCACGGAATCGCGGCCCGAGAACCCCTTGAACGGGGGCAAAAGACGACTTTTTGGGCGGCAGATGGATGCATTGCCTCAAAGAAACGACTGCTATATGTACTCATACTACTAAGCCATGTTGAGGGGTAAATGGAAATCCCTAAAGCGAGCAGGAAAAGATTGTCGATTTGAACGATACGAGTTGAGTTGGTCCGCATCCGCGCGGCCCGTATGATCCGATCATTCCCAACGGGCCCAGCACATCGCCGTCACGCCATCACGTCAATCTTCATGCATCATTTGATGTCCTCCATCTCTCCTGCTGCGTTTTCGGAACCCACGCGCACGTTGGGGGAAGTAGCATGAGTTTAAGTAGGTGCCACACTCTGGAGTGGTATGGGAGCTGTCACAGCTGTGCGGCTGTGCCCAGGCCTGCATGCTTACAGGTGCTGTCGCCAAATTGATTTGGAAAGGGCCCTCTGCCGTATCTGAGACTGATAATAAAAGGACGGGTTGCATTGCCCGTGTGATAGGCAGAGAAGTTTCTGACGTGTCCTGTTGGAAGTGGTGCGACCACGCGTTGCAACATATGGGCCGGCAGCGGTAGCATGCCATACCCGAGTCAGAGCGACCACAATCGGACATCGCATCGGCTGTAGCCCGACATAAGAATTCGTACACTGGCATGTATGAACACTCCCGTTTTCAGAAACGCTCTTACCATTCATTTTTCTTTCATATGATGGTACACTTGGAATTTATGCCAAAGTCATGGTGCATGAAAATAAGTTCCACGTACATTTTCCCAACAGACTCACTCGCGCAGTCCTGCGCATCCCTCACCTTTCAATTAGTTTCGAGATCACTGTAATGGCAGACTATCCAATTTGCCGTTCAAGTTTCCATCCCTCCCAGCCTTCTCACAACCATCAGATGTCCCATAGAAAACATGTGTCGCCAGATGATACGGAAGAGTGAGATCACCCTGATGTCCAAAGATTCAAGTTCATGTAAGGAGAGAGGATCTAATCACCTGCTTTGTTACGGGGAAGATGATAACAGGTATGAACAGCAGGTGTGGGTATAAGGGACTTTAGGCTAAAGCACGAGAGGGAATGTGCGAGAGAATTATTGTTCACGCGAAGGCAATTTTTGGAGGGACACCACACACAGCCTTACATCCTGATCACTTTGTACCATGCTTTTTATATACATACAGGTGAGACCATATTTCAATACAGGTGAAGCTTCATGAGTAATACACAAACTTCGGAACGACATACATAGATAGAGATGAACATACTAGAAAATTCTCGAGGTCATGCATACCTCAGATATCCCTAAACAGAAGTCAAGTAGCACAAGTATTTACAAAGTGCACAGATGCTTCGAAGTCAGTGGAAGAGACGAGAACCATCCTGTAATATCAGGACATAAAAATACATACATTTGAAACAATCTCAGTCTTCAGAACGTTCACGAACAGCCGAGACAGCCAGACAAAACCCTAAAGAGGGGAAGAAAATTTCAGCCTTCGAGACAAGTGTGGTGCGCAAAGGCACTCTTCCATTAAGCCTCTGGCGGCTAGACGGCCAACAGAATAGTATTGAGGAAATCCCTTAGTCTCGAGGCAAGGGACGAGGCCTTGCCAAAGGTTGGATGTAATGTGGGCTAGAGTGGATTGGGGGCAGGGGTTTCCGTTAATGACATGTCAGGATGAGCAACGCCAAGTTATGCGTGAAGGAAATGTTGCAGGTAAATGGAAGGGAGTAGTAGGATTGGAGTACTTGGAGGGACCGCGTCCCGAGGAGCACGCTAGGAAGACATGATGGTTGGTACGGACTGGTGATCTAATGATGGCTCTTCTGGGGAGGCTGCCAAGTTTGGCACGGACCAAGTTGAACGAGAAGGTGGGGAAGGAGTAGCGGAGGTGGTAGAAGTGGCCTCCGGGTTCGCAGTCGTGGCATCGTGACCGCCATTCGTCGGGTTTTGCAGAGAGTAATGGTTGGCGACGTCGCAACGTGGATACGAGGGTGGGTAAGCCAGAGGGCCCGAGAAATCGGGATCAAGGTACGGATGAGAGGAAGTGTCACCGATGGATTGATGCAAGGTGAAAAAATGATAGCGGATCCGCTTGAGAAAGAGCGCAGGTTCGGAAGATGTACCGCCGATCTCCGCTTCCTGAACAACTTCATTCCACATTGCACAGAAGTCGCGCTGCAGTTCGGGAAGAGTATCGCAAATGTCAAATAGGGGAAGTACTAGGACAACTAGAGCGGCAAAATGCTCTGAGCGATCGGCGTGGCGCGTGAAATGGATCAAGTTGGCAAGTAGCACGCTGTCGCCATGCGTTAGATAGTCCTGAAAAACGCTGTCCGGAACGCCCAGATGGTCTTTAGCGAGTGTCGCCCAAGAGTCATCGCGTTCGCACGCTTTTGCGATGATGACGGTAACGACGCCCTGCATATAAGTGGTGAACCGTCCGTTGCCGCCCTGGTCCCATGATCTTAGAGCACGTCCAATCTCGACAGGATGAAGTACTTCAGCCCAATTTACAAGGATCATCCCCTCAAACATACTCCCCTGCGGATTGAGAGCCGGAGACAGTACCTCACGGGTTGCATTGAGGCAAGTCACAACTCGACGAATTTTGACCGATTCGGGGACTGAATTCGATGATAGAGTAGTACTCATGAAATCACTGAGTGCATCCTCGATCAGGCTTCGAGCTCGATCGCGAGGGGCCTTGACCTCGTCTGACTTGAAGAAACCAGGGATGGCTTCAGTGATCCTTTCTTCCTTGTCATTACCATACAGAACGTCGAGTGTCGACCGCAAGATACGGAAGTCGATCTCCTCTAATTGCTTCTTAATTGTTTCTTGGATTTCCCACCAAATGCCCACAGACTTCCTTTTGCGGAGGCGTTTCAACCACTCCTGGACGCGACGGCGGGAGTCGAGCGCCCAGAAGGGCGACCCGATGCAGTAATAAAGTTTAAGGGCACCGAACCGAACGTGAGTGTAGAATAACCAAGCCATTAGTGTAAGCGGTGAAAAGTATGGGCTGTCCGGCCAAATAAGTGGCATAAACGTGATGAATCCGTATAATGTCGACAAAAGTGACACCCAAAAGGCCACTACGCTGAACACTGTGTGATTGGTGTTGCACAGGTGGACGAGGAGACCAGCGAAAAAAATGAACAGAGAAAGGAGGACCAGGGCGGGCAGTACTTCGACCATCCAATGAATATTAGACCTGACCATACCCTCCGAGAAGAATGCACGCCTTCTCGCTCGTTTGTGCGGGGCGCCTTCTTGCCACTGGGTTATCAGGAGGTATCGACGTGCCCACTGCTGCAGCGATGTCGCCAGCATCGCGCATGACAGACTCATAACCAAGGTTAGGAACCAGAGTGAGTTCACCCAGACAGCATATCTAGGGGGAGAGAATGCCGGGGGCTTGGCCAAAGTAGATGGTAAGGATGCATTGGGGTCCGCCTGAAGCTGATAAATTTTCTCGAGGTAGAAGGCGGAAGTGTCTTGTGGATTGGGCTTGAGGTCTTGGATTGATACGGCGACAAGCACAGCGACGACGGCAGAGAATAAACCATTCTAGAATTGACTCACCACGGATTAGTACGCAGCAGTTAGGAAAGCGACCTTGTTACGCACAAAGATAATGATCCCTTCTGCACTTTTGTTTAAGTGTTCGACCATCATGATATCTCCATTCTCTACACTTTTTGAATATATAGCAAATAAAGGTCCCGAATTATCACGATAGATAGTCCTATCCTGCGATCGGTTCATCTATGCGATCGGTTAATCTATGCGGACGGAGGCTAGTGGCCCTTTACTACAAAAAGTGGTGAGTTTTTGATCAGAGCAAAGGATCGAAGTCGGGGTGCAGATAACGTACCCTTGACATCCCCACTCTCAGAACCTTGATTATCAGCTTGAGGCATAGGAGACTATGGAGAGGTCGGAAATTGGAGGATGTTTAATGGTACGGGAAGGCACTGTGACAGGCAGAGTACACACGACGGGCAGGACAATTCGGAGCTCGAAAAAAAATGAAAGGATTTCAAACTCCGAGCACCTGCCATGAGTGTGCCATGCTGCAAAGTGGCACCTAACGACGAGCTCACTTTGGTCCACTCTGGCCACATTTCCTTGATGCCCATATCCTCTCCGATTCAATTCATCCGTAAGAAAAGGAACACTCAAGTTATCGAGTAGCACCCTCGGTGCATGATTCCCATGTTCTCTAGAATGTTCGCATCACAACTGGGCTGTTACACTTTTCCCATATCTAGAGTGATAACTATTATGGGCATGCTCGCCCATATGTTATTAGCTCCCTAATTTGTTATATATTCCTTTCAAAACTTCCGCAGTCGACAAGAGAGAAAGAACTTCTGAATTGTGGAAAATTTAAATCTGAAGCAATCCGAAGCATGAGGAGGAAAACGGCCGCGAGATAAGGTTGGGGGACAGCGATTGTATGGGGGACTAACAGACGGATACGGAACGGAGTTGGGACATATTGTGATATGGCTATTCCGCATGTCTCACTACAACGGTACGATCAGAAAAAGAGGAATGATGTCGAGCGATGATGGAAATTGATGTAGTTGAATTCTGGGCAGAAGGGCCTAATAACGTGTCGTCGTGTGATCGGAATGACACAGCATACACTACGGAAGCCTTAGAAAGGGAGAGAATATGTTTACAGCCGTGTTTATGGCAGTCAAACACTGACCTGTCATAGTCTTTCATTATATGATCGTACCTACTCCTCACTTACGGACTTGGCCTCTGGGCTATTTTGTAACTGGTTTTCTTTTCCTCTACTGAACCTCTCCAAGCCTTAGTAGCTACCACTGTACGACTTCGGTCACGATTTTCCCGCAATATATTTGCCTTTTGCACCAAAAAAAAAGGCAGTCAAACAAATGGGCGAAGGCCAGTTGAAGGATGGATGCGTTTGAGCGATGGTCGAGTACGTTGCAAGGTGAATATGATGACTGGACGGCCGGAGAGTCCGAGAAATCGCCGTCGGAGGCATCAAAACGCTTGGAGGGCGATGCCCCAGGGTCGGGGCCGTCTGGATGATGTAAAGCGATGTAATGATGGCGAATATCTCTGAGGGTGAGTACCAGATAGGAATGTTTGTCGAGGTTTGAGCTTCTACAACAAGATCATTCCACAGGGCGCAAAAGTCATGCTGCAGTTGTGGAAGCTGGAAGAGTATTGCGTGCGTCGAATTTGCAGAGCGATCGCACAACGTCGAGAGCAAAAGAATTGGAGCGATCGGCTTGGCACGAAATGTATCAAGTTGGCTAACAGCATGCTATCGCCGTATGATAGATAATTGTGAAATGTGCTGTCCTGGATGCCTAGGTGTTCCCTGGCAAGTGTAGCCCAAGGCTCGTTACGTTCCCGCACCCTTGCGACAATGGTCGTAACGACGCCTTGTATATACTGAGTGAACCGTCCATCGTTGGCTTTGTCCCATGATCTCAAAGAACGAGCAATTTCAATGGAATCAAATCCTCCAAGATAGATCAAGTTGCCAAATAGATTCCTGCGAGAGGGAGGCAGTACCCCACTGGCGGCATCAAGGCAAGTAACGAGCCGACGTATTTTGACCGATCCTGGGACCGAATTTGATGAAAGGCTGTTGCGCAAGAAATGGCCAATTGCATCTTCTGTCATTCTATGAGCACGGTCACGATCGAGTTTGACCTCGTCTGAATTAAAGAACCCAGGGATGGACTCAAAGACCTTTTCTTGCTCGTCATCTTCATGTATGACCCGGACCGTCTACCGCAGGATACGGAGATCAATCTCCGCCAATTGTTTCGAAATCACATCCTTGACCTCCCACTCGCTACCCCGAACCCTCCGTCGGCCGATGAGTATTAACCTTTCCCAAACACGTCGCCGCCAATCGAAAGAACAAAAGGGGGATAATATGCTGAGGATGACTTTGAGGACAATATACAAGGCGCGGGTGTAAAGGAACCGAGCTACTAGGGACAGCGGCGAATAGTATGGGCTGTCGGGCCAGTTGATTGGCATAAAAGTGATGCATCCATATCTTAACAATAAGAGTCCTACCCAACATATTATCACCGTAAAAATTGTGTGATTGATGTTGAACAAATAGATAAGGAGGCCAGCGAAGAAAAGAAACAAGGCAAGATGCACCAACGCAGAAAACAATTCGACCGTCTGGGGAGCACGAAACCTGACGATGCCATACACAAAGAATGCACGCTTCCGCGTCCGTTCTTGTAGGCTGCGCCCTGCCGGCTGGGTGTTCTGGATATATCGACGTGCCCACTGTTGCAACGATGTCGCCAGCATCGCGCATGTAAGACTGATGACCAAGCTCAAGATCCAGAGTGTATTCACCCAGATAGCGGACCTCGATGGAGAAAATGCTGGAGGCGTAACCACAGCAGAGGGTACGGATGGGCGAGACACGTTGGGGGTTAGCCTGAAGCTCATACATTTTCTCGAGGTAGAATGCGGCGATATCCTGAGAATTGGGCCTGAGGTCTTGGAGGGATACGACGACAAGTGAAGCGATGACAGCAGAGAATAGACCATTCTATTTGGTTCATTGCGAATTAGCCCACATCAGTGAAGAAAGTAGCCTTGGTCCGCACAAAGATAATGATTCCTTCAGCGTCGTTCAGCTAACGTTCAGCCACCATGTTGTCATACTTCTCTGCACTCTTTAAATAGACAGCGAAAAGGGACCCTGAACTATCGCCATATTTGTGTCCGTCCTACGATCGTTGCAATCATTGAATACGTGCAGACGGAAGTTGATGCCTATTTACTACAAAAGAAGGCTCGGTTAATGTAGGCAAAGTCGAGTTGCGGACGACGTACCCTTAGGATTGAGATTCCCTGGGCCTTTCTCAAAGTCTTGAATGCCGACTTGAGACATTGGGGTGTATAGTAGAATGGGGTTAAAAGCTCGGGCTAGAAAAATCCTCGGTTGATACCAGAAAGACTCTTACATCGCCGTGCCTTCCCCTGACGTTAGTTTGGGGGAAATAAGCGCTAGTGGGAAGCCTGGGGTTGATCATGGCATACAATACTCATGGCATGATTGAGTCCTAGTGATGGACTTTGGCTCGGGCGTAACTGCTGGGCACTCGCACGAAGCAACGCCATACTTCTCGTCGCGGAAATAGTTGGTCACCTCACCCGACTCTGTCTCGGACGTTGTGTGTGTGAGGACACATAAGCCCTCGGTTGTTTGAATTCAAAGGCCGATTAACCACACGATCGGTAACGCTGTTAACGGGCGAAAATATCCTTTGGGTAATGTCGGCCTCAAAAAAAGCGAAGATTTCAAGTTGTCGGTCGGAGTCGAGTAACAGCCGGAGAACGGCTCTCCCGAAAAAGCAAAATTGTCAACTGTCTACTAGTACTCGTCACCGGGGTGCTTTATCTCCGAGTTTTTTTGTTGGAATTTGGGCAACCGACGTGCCTGCCGACATGGACGATGAGGGCACCCGGGTTCATACTAGGTCAGTAGGTCTACGCAGGGCTATGTGAGCCGTCTAGGATGTGGAGCAGTGTTGATTAACCTGAGGCGAGGGACTTCCCGCCCTAGTGAGGGTTGATTATAGGGAACGTTGGCGGGAGCTCCTGAGGTGGAACCGAAAGGGGGTTAAAGTGGAAAAAGTGGTAGCAAGCGTGAGAAAAGGAGGATGAGCCTGACGAGGAAGGACTCGAAGGATCAAAGGAAAGTAAAAGAGATATGTGTGATATGCGTGTATGGAGGCATGAAGGCCGCGGTCAAAGGGCCTACAGGCGCATGGCTGCCAGTGTGTGGCCTCTTCCGTGCTTGGGCCTGCGCTGCGTGAGCATGCTTCAATACGGCAACACAGCGAGTACACCTTATTTACAAGTATCCATTATGATCAGCCAAAGAAGAGATACAGGAAAGAATAGCCGTCTCTGCCTAAGTTCTTCAAACTCTACTAGGCTGTGTCGGGACGACAAAGGCGTGGGATGTCATTGAATACACGGAATCCCTGCAGCCGGGGGGCCGGGACCAGGTGTGGCGAGGATGAAAGAATGAGTGAGAACAGCAGCCGCACTGCCAATAGGGCTACCAGCCGAGGAAGGGAAAATCAGCAGGTGTAATACAAGTTAGGCCACGATGGGTAGGAATAAGGAGTACTCGACCGACGAAGGTACAACTGGGGTCAAGCGCGAGCGCGGAAATAAAAGGGCGGTGAGAGATAGGTGCACTCGATGGGATTCAGGAAGACGGGACGATTCTGTTACGGTACTGTACATTTTCTGACTCGTACGTAGGCCTTTTACGCATTTGCATTTCAAGGTACCCTGTTCGCGCCAGCAATAACAGTAAGGTGAAAGGCTCACAAGATCGAAATACGGAAACAGACAAACTTGTGGGCATATGAACAGTAATCGCAAGAGGTACAGTGCACAGTCGCGCATGCTCCCGATTCCCGAAGGTACTACTATAGTACATTGAAGAAGAGAGTTTGGTACGGTCGTATGGTCGATGGAAGGTAGATGGCACAAGAACAATACCTACTTATTTACGTACCAGACCACGTCAAGAGAGAGGGAGAATCACAGGTTTTGGTGCCCGAAGGCATAAGACTGAAGGTCGGGCGTGCTGGGCTTGCGCGCCCCACCGTCTCGATTCTTAGCATGTAAAACGTCTGCCAAGATGAAATGGCGGGGTGGTAAGCAGTGAGTCGTGTTGTCGCACTTGCGACTGAATCAAAGTGGGTGACAGGAAGGGAAGTAGGTCGAGGCGCATGAAGTAGGAAGTGCAGATGATGGGAGTATGATAGGCCAGGTGGCATTTGTAATGGTGGCCATTCTGTGGGTTGTCATGATATAACCTTGGTGGGCGGTGTCGATGAGGAAGGAGAGATGGTAGCTAGAAAGGAAACACATGAGGGTGGGGGGGTGCGCTGGCAGTAAAATAAGTGGCAGGGGAGAGAGCGGTCTGTGCAATCGGCACCTCGAGGACGTGGTTTGTTGAGTGTGTGTGATGTCCGGGGATATTGCACAGTGGATACGACGATGGTTGGTCAAGGATGTCATCGTAAGGGGCGAAGGATTCGGGAAATGCAGTTGGGGCGGCATCTGTTCCTTGGTGTAAAGCGATGTAAATGTAGAGAGTGTACCGGAGGATCCACATAGGGCAACTACCAGCCCCTTCTTCTCGGGCTTCTCGAACAACTTCGTTCCATAGCGCACAGAAATCGTGCTGTAGTCTCGGAAGGGTGTTGCGTGCGTCAATCTTGTCAACTTGATAAAGTTTGCTCAAAACGTGATGCGGAAAGTAGGAGCCTGAGGTGCGATCCGCGAAGCGAATGTAGTGGATCAAGGTGGCAAGTGACAGGCTATCTCCCTGGGTAAGATAGTCCTGAAGGACATCCTTCGATATGGCCAAGTGGTCCAGAACGAGTTTTGTCCAACGATCATCGTGCTCGCGCGCAGTCGCGATGAGGTAGCCGATTATACCCCCTGTGTATGGGGTAAACCGCCCTTCGCAAATCTTGTCAC
>QFEY01000560.1:0-37335 GCA_003316435.1 Russula virescens | reverse complement strand
GGAGCATTACACTGGCATTACAGAGCCATAGCTCCAACGCTTGGCCCACAAATCACAATAACATATATCTCAAACCCATATCCTGTTGCCTATCTGTCACTAAGTTATTGACACCTGAAAAAAAAGATTCTAAAGTTAAATAATAATTCATATAGAGTCATTTAGATACATAGTATAGCATAAATAACAAAGCTAAGAACTGAGGGATACCCAGCTCAAGCGAAATGGGATGGTAACATGTCACCACCAAGGTATCCGTCCACGGGTTTGTGGTACAGATATCGGGAGACGGGAGACTAGGACTCGGAATCAAAGGTATGGGAGAGTAGGAGGTTCCCAAACAATGGAGACAATGCAAAAGGTGTAGAGGTTCAAGTCACGATGGCGTCCGTATTGCCACCTGAGTATATACTCCAGGGTGAGAATGAGTAGAGTTACCGCACACAGCCTCAGGGAGGGAAAGGCACTGCCACTCTCTGGAGAAAGGGAAAGGGGCGAAGTCAACTGTATTGCGACAGGAGACTCAACTTAGTGAGTCCCTACAGCGCGGGGCCCCTTTTAAGGGCAGGCAGGAACACCACTACTAGTACACGGGGATCTGGGGTACACTACCGAAAAGGGATCATACGGAACGAGGTAAAACTAGGGGACACGTAACAAATCTGAAACAGGGTACTGATAGCTAGGATACGTACTACTAGACATTATCAGTCCACAATCAATCCGAACCTTATCATACTAATACAGTCACGGAGCACTTAAGAACTGTACCTGTGACATGACCCTCCACCTAGTTGTCGAGCCCCTGCGAGAATCAAGGCTTCTTGGTTCAACGCCATCCAGCAGGATGAGTTGCCGGGTAGGGACTATACCTCCCTTCCAGGTGCCCGACCTTCTGCTGAGTGCGGGCCAGCGAGAGCCTACCTTTGCATGCCTCATGCTGGAGACATATGGCATCCGCGTCCTGTTCCAACTCTTCGATGCGGTTGCGGATAGATATTTGTTGTTGGGCAAGAGAGCGAAGATGCTCAACCTTGGCAAGATGGCCCCAGTCAAACAGGGCCTCGACCTCATTGTGGAGGATTTGGTAAGGGACAGTGGGGCCGGTGATGGTTCATCGGAACCAAGGAGCAAGGGGTTCGGCAGGCTCTTCGATCGTCGCATCGTAGGGGGCAAGGAGGTCAACGACATAGGGATCATCGTCCTGGTTAGCATCCTGGTGGAGCATCACCACCTTGCCGTTGGGCAGTTGCTTAACCCAGCATGGGAAGCGATAGACCCTGTTGCCGATGGGGATCTCTTGAGTGATGTGCCCGTCGTTTTCTTCAAACCCAATGGGGGTCTCATCGTACTTACGGTGGTAGGAGTGGTTCTCGAGCTCCAAGTCCTCGATGTGCGTTTTGAATTGGCGTGTCTGAGCATCGAAACTGCTCTGACAAGCATCAACCGTATTGGCCAGGGCCTTGCACATGGCCACGAGCATGGGTTGGGAGAGGTTGTCAGCGTGATGAGAGGAGAGGATGTTGCGAGTGGTGGAGGGGGATAGATGACCCTGAGCAACTTCGTCAGGGGATAGAGCGGGCCCATGCTCGCAAAAGGGGTGAAGGGCAACTTGAGGTGGGTGAAGGGTGCACTCGGTGCGAGGAGGGACAGGGATTGGTGCTGGAGACTGGAGGACAGACCTGAGTGCTCGTCCTTCTTCCTCCTGTTGTTGTCGGAACCTGGCAAGGACGTCTTGGGATGCTGTGACTTTAGCATCCTGTTCGAGCCGGAATTGCTCGAGAGCCTGGTGGATGTCTGGTTGGAGGTCGTCGACCAACACCACCTCGGTGGGTCCAAGCTCGCTTTCTGAGCTCTCGCTGGTGGGAGAGGCATAGCGAGAATGCTCGGAGGGGGTTGCAGGGACATTGCGGGTTTGGGAGACTGTGGGGGAGACAGCACGGATTCCAGACATGATAGTATAGGATAGGAGGGTTTGTTAGAAGTGTAGGAAAGGCGATGAATGTGGGGATGGAGTTTAGCCAACGAAGTTTCAAGCCTTTTTATAGCCGTGAGGGGATGTCTTCGATGATAGTCTTTAATCAGTTGTGGGGCGTGGACTTGGGTAGTGGGTTCCCAAGTGTTGTCACTTTCGGGGTATCCTTTCCACTTGATAAGGTATTGGAGCGTTCGCAACCGTCCATGACGTCAATGGCCCCTTATCTGCTCCAATTCATACTCCTCTTCGTTATCAATTAGTTCTGGGGGTGGCCTCGTGTAGTTGGGACCGTGAGAGGCTGTCTCGACATATGGGGTAAGGAGTGATGCGTGGAAGACGTTGTGAATGTTCCAACTGGCAGGGAGCGCAAGCCAATAGACAATTGGAGAAATCACTTCGGTAATCACAAAGGGACCATATCTTTTCGGTAGAAGTTTGGATTTCTGATGAGGGAATTGGAGGTTTTTGCCATCAAGCCAGACTTTGTCGTGTTCTTGAAACAGGGGCACAGTGATCGGTGAGGTTCTAGCCGCTTGATTGATCATTTTTGTGGCTAATTGTTGTCCCTTTTGTAGCGCTGTCAATCGTTCTTCTACAAATTGATTGGGGCTTGATATCATATGATCTGGCAGGAGACGAGCATCGTGTCCAAATAAGACTTGATTCAGCGTCTGTTTCAATGTGCTGTTCTGTCGGTTATTGTGTACCACCGTAGCTAGAGATAGCCAATTGCTCCATTCCTCTGGGTGGTTCGATGTGATGGTCCGAAGGTATTGTTCGATCCATTGATTCTTTCGTTCTGATAGCCCATCAGTTTGTGGGTGAAATGCAGTTGAGATATTCTGAGAGATCCCTAGTTTCTGAGTGAGCCCTTTAGCGAAGCTAGATGTGAAGCGAGGGTCTCTGTCACTAATGATCTTAGATGGGAGTCCGAACCATGGGAAGAGATGTTCCAGATAAAGCGAGGCTACGCCAGGGCCTGTGATTCTTGTTGAACAGGGTAAGAAAATTGCGGCACAGGAGCATCCATGATCTACAATCGTAAGAATAGCGTTGTGTCCTTTGTGAGGGGGTAATCCGGTGATCAAATCCATTGCGATTTGTTCAAAGGGTCGTGTCATGGGCGTGGTATCGACTTTGAACAGGGGAATGGGTTTCTTGTGGGTCAAGTTCTTGTTTTGTTGACACGTTGCGCATCCCTTGATGTAATCTTCGATCCATTGTCGCATGTGAGGCCACAAGTAGTTCTTTTGGACTTGTCTGATTGTTTCATCTCGTCCCGGGTGGCCTGCTGATGGGTCGTCGTGATATAGGCGCATCAGAAGTTTCTTAATTCTCTCGTCATCTTCTGGAATTGGGAGTTTGGGGATTTCTCGAAGGTCAGCTGCTCGACATCGTGTTGGCAGGAATATGACCACGTTTTGATTATCGTCTTGTCCATGATCTTGTCCTGGAGGCCTAGACAGCATGTCAGCTGCTACATTGTCTTTCCCCGGAATGTATTCGATAATATAGTCGTAGTCTAGAAGGTCTGCATGCCATCTGGCTGTTCGGTGATTGAGGTTTCGAGGGGATTTCCAGTATTGCAGGTTGGCATGGTCGGTTTGGATGATGAAAGGTTCTTGTGTCCACCCTAAATATTGTCTCCAGTGGGCGAGAGCTTTCATGATGGCTAAGAGTTCTCGTTCGTATATGTCATAGTTTCTTTCTGCTGGAGTGAAAGTGGCTGAATAGTATGCAATAGGGTGAAGAGCTGGTTTTTCGTGTTTTTGAAGTGAGGGTGACTCGTTTTCTCCCTCTTGCGAGAGTATGGCTCCCATGCCATATGCTGATGCATCACATTGCATGTAGAATTGTTTTGCGAAATTTGGTTGATTGAGTACTGGGGCTTGAGCCATTCGATTTTTTAGTTTGTTGAAGGCCTTTTGTTGGCTTTCTCCCCAGAACCACGTAGTGGCTTTCTTTGTTAGATCTAGTAGGGGCTGTGCAATCTTTGAATAGTTCTGTATGAAGTATTGATAATATCCTGTGAATCCGAGGAACTTGCAGACTTCAGTGGGAGTTGTGGGAGCAGGATAGTTTCTGACGGATTCTATTTTCTTTTGGTCCATTTTGACTTTTCCTTTCCCGATGACTGCTCCTAGGTATTCGATTTCATCACGTTCAAATTCGCACTTCTCTGGTTTGAGGTATAGATCATGTTGCTCGAGCCGATCTAGCACCACATGAACATATTGTTCATGGCGTTTTCGATGTTGTTCTTCAGTTTCTCCCTCTTGTCGTTTCGTGTGAACCAGGATATCGTCCATGTAGATGGACAGCCATCGTTGTGCTAGTTCTGGGCGAAAGATGGTATTCATCATACGTTGAAATGTGGCTGGCGAGTTTGTAAGTCTGAAGAACATGACTGTTGGTTCGAATAAGCCTTCAGGGGTTAAAAAGGCCGCTTTCCATTCGTCTCCTTCCTTGATGCGAATATTATTGTATCCCCATCGAATGTCAAATTTTGTGAACAGAGTGCATCTGCTAAGTCGATCGATGGTTTGAGAGATCAATGGGGAAACATTTTGGTCTTTCTTTGTCCATTTGTTTACAGGACGGTAGTCTTGGACTGGTCGTAGCTTGCCATCTTTCTTTTTGATATAAAAGAAGTTAGCACAGTATGGCCCTGTGCCAGGTTGGATAGTTCCTCTCTTTAGATGTTCTCCAACAAACTTGTAGGTCTCTTTTATCTCCTCTTGGGTGAGGGGTAGGAGTCGTCCAGGGAGGGTTGCGGGTGCCCCCAGTAGTAATTCGATTGTGTGGTCCCAAACAGTATGTTGTGGTAGCCATTGGGAAGCTTGTTCACTGAAGACTTTGGCATGTCGGTGATATCTGGATGGGATTCTGGATAGGTCTACATCATCCTGAGGGCCTGTGTGGATTGTTACTCGTCCTATATAATATTGATCTCGATGGATTGGTCTAGGACGATTGATTTGCTGAGGTAAGAAGCGGGCTTTTGCAGCATCTGGGGCACGGAGAACAATAGGAAGTTGCGAAGAATCAATCCACCCTCTTGCCCAATCAATTTTTGGCTGCATAGCCACGAACCAAGGGTATCCTAGGATGGCTTTATGTTCTCCTAAATCGGTGAGGAAGAAGTGCATGTTGATTCGTCTACTGCCTGTTTGGACAGAGAGATCAGTGTAATGTCGTAGTTCTCCTCCCTTGTTTTCAGTACCATCTACATTGTACAATGGTCAGGGGGTATTCAATTGTTTAATGGGCAATCGCAGGGATTGCGTATATTGCAGATTGAAGAAATTTTCCGTGGCTCCTGAATTGACTAGAGCTATAGTCTCGGCTCTTTTTGTGGCAGAATGTACAAAGGCTTGTAGAGTCATAGATTTCCGAGCAGACATATATACAGGTGCGTCACTACTGTTCTGCCTAATCAGTGCCGATCTGATTAGGCAGTGGAAAAATCCTCAGCTACTCCCATTTTTCCAGCCATTGTCATCTTTTCTTCGTTCGAGAGGTTGTTCAGTTCCGAGTAAATACGATTGACTCGGTCTTCTTGTTCTGCAACAGTAGCCTCGGAAGGTGCATAAGACGTTGGGGGAGATCAATAGGAAGCAGGGGTGGCTGCATAAGAACTGGGTGCATATGAAGAAGTTGCATATGAAGAAGGTTCGTATTGTGAGACGGGTTCTTCAGCAAATCTGTCGAAGTCCACTAGATTGGCGTATTGGCGTTGTTGACGTTTCTGGGGACAGTTTCTAGCATAATGTCTGACTTGTCCGCAGTTGAAACAGGCATTGCTGGAATTGTTACTAGGGGTTGATGCTACATTGCTGCGGTAATTGCCTTGATTGTTTCCTCGGAAGTTTCCTCTGCCACGTCCTCCACGACCTCCTCTGGTATGTCCAATATCCATTGGTACTCCTCGATAGTCATTCATCCATGAAGGGGCAGTACTAGTATTGAATTGGGATGACGAAGCAGTGGAAGGGGGTCGCCAATTTCCAGTATATTGTTGTCGTCCTGGAGGGCGATAAGTGCCTCTATTCTGCCACCATTGGTTGAGAGACTGTCGCTTCTGAGGTCCCAATGGTTGATGGGTGAATCCAGTAGTGGCCTTTTGTAGAATTGCATCTACTGCTTGTTTGGTACGGATGATTTGGATGATCTTTTCCTTGGCTTCGGCATAGGTATCTGGTTTGACAGGATTGCATACTCGATTGAGGAACCATTCGGGGAGTCGTCGTAGTAAGTTTTGTAGTGTCTCTGGGTGTTGGATACTAAACCCAGCTCGTTCAACCAGGTCTTCAAATTGTCCGAAGAAGAGATTAGGTTTCTGGAAATTGATTTCCAGTTTTCCCATACGTGAAATGGCCTCTTCCGCCTTGGTTGAATCGGCGAATCGTTCGGAGAAGATTTCAAGGAATCAGGTCCAGATGGCGGGGTAATTATCAGTCGCAGGGTTGAGTGAATCAAGCCATTCCCCTATGGTTTTGACCCAAGTAGATACTTCTGGTCCTTTCATAAGAGTGAGGGTGAAGGCGATTTTTTTGATGGGGGAGTCATATCCTGCCACATCATTGTTAAGTCAGAGGTATGCCTTTACCTCCTCTATGAAAGTTTTTGCTTGTTGGGGATCACCATAAAACATTTGAGGGAGTTGTCCCATTGCTTTGACATTGGCTGCCTGGGCCACAGGGACATAAGCATTGTTTCCCCCAGGTGGATTTCCTCCTGGTCCTCCTCCACTTCCTCCGCCTGATCCTCCAGGTGGGTTCCCTCCTGGAAGAAGGCGTTGTTCTAATCCTCGAAGGAGGGCGCGTTGTGCGCGAGCTGCAGCCACATCGCTTTTTTTTTTTTTTTTTTTTTTTTAATGCGAAAGGTCTGTATTCACAGGAAAATTAAGGGAAGTTCGACCTAATGTGTACTAGAAGTCCTGTGGAATAGATAGTCCCAATCCTATCATAGGGCTCCCAGCGTCTACCTCTTCCCTCAGACTGCGCAGCCTTTGCGCGTCCTCCTCAGTCAACATACCGCGGCGCTCTCTGAAGACCAACACTCTCCTCTCATCCTCCCGAGTGATGACCTTGAGGGCCTGCATCTCCGTGGGTGTCGGAGGCCTTGTACGTTTGAGGAGCGGGGATGGGGCGGTGGAGGGTAGGGGGGTGGCGTGAACAGAAGCAACAGGGCCCGGCTTCAAAGCCGGTGCCACCCGTTCTTTACCCGAGGCCGAAGCCCCGGGTGCGACTGGACGACTCACCTCTTCCCCTGCTTTGCCCGCCTTCCGGGCTGCCCGGGTCTTCTTCCGGGCCTCTCTCTTCTTCTTGCTCTTCTCCGCCTTGCGCTTTGCAGCGCGATCTGCCTGAGGCGGCGGAGTAGCGTCGAAGAACCCCCGGCGGGGTCCTTCCGAGAGAACTTCGCAGACAAAAACGAAGATTACCTTCTTCAGCTTGCGCACCAGTGGGGCAGGTGGCCTAGCTCGAAGCGTCTGATGCGGGATGAGCCGCAGAGCAGAACGAATAAGGAAAGAGTGGTACTGGGGAGTAAACTCGACCCAGGTAAAAACCCCCTCCTCAGTCCGCTGTGCAGACTGAATGTGCCTGACCAAAGCTTCCTTTGACAGAAACCAGGTGCGGCGGAAGAGGTTGAGGTAGTCGAACACCGACGGATCGGTGGTCAAAGGGGGAAAGGGTGTGTTCGCTGTCGTAACAGCTACCGGGCGAGGTTTGGGGCCAGGCCCAGCTACCCTAGGCCCAGGGGGCATGGGGTCAACACGAGGAGGGGTGACAGGGGCACGCGGTGGGGTTAGCGCCGGGGCACGAGGCGGGGTGGTGTCCATAGGCGTGTGAGGCCGAGGAGCCGCGGGGGAATGGGTTAGAGGGTAGTAGACAGGCAGCCTGCGCTGCTGCTCTTCCAGCTCAGTGTAAAAGGCGGTGACGTCGGGGATGTCTTCCTCGAGTATGGGAGAACCCGTCGATTCTCGCCACATCTCAGATGTCCCGGTGTTTGCGTTAAAGGAGAGGATAACATCGTCCGCCACATTGACGGGGGATGCGGGTAGGTCGAGGGCGGCAGATGCGCGGGCAGCGTCATAATGTGCGAAGTAGACGGCGTGCTTGGGACACGCCTCCCGCTCGACACACTCAGCTACGACGTGCGAAATGCCAGTGGAAGGGGCACGTTTGGGGGCCATGAAAGCGAAATCAAAAATTGATGATGGTGGTAAGAAGTCAAGAAGGCTTGCAGCCACATCGCTTATAGCTGCATCTTGTTCCGAGGAGGTCACAGCTTGGACTTCGGTTCTGGTCGACATATGAGATAGTTGTGCAGTTAGACCTGGTGGAATTGGTTGGTCTCTGATAACTGGCGGTTCTTCAATTGACACTGCGCTCTCAGATTCAGCACAGACTTCGGGTTCTCGGTAGTCCTCAAAGATGTTTTCGGTCTCATTGGTTTCATTGTATTGATCAACCTCTGTTGCAATGGGTCCTAGTATCCACAGGTGATGAAGACTCGGGGAGGGTTCAATCCACCTCCAATGTCCGTTGTAGTGTGCAACGGCTCTGCTTTGCCGATTGAAATGGCCTTCTGGGTTGTTTGAGAAGAAGTTGAAAACTTTTCCTTTCTTTGGGTTGTGTCGGAACACTCTTTGATTCGGGATTGCATGGAGGGCTTCTTCGTTGGTTAGATGTGTGGGCTCTCTGGCCTCTGGTGCCTCCTTTCCTTTATTTGTGGACGCCGTGATGAAGTAACAAAGTTGAGTCTAATGTCACCACCAAGGTATCTGTCCACGGGTTTGTGGTACAGATATCAGGAGATGGGAGACTAGGACTCGGAATTGAAGGTACAGGAGAGTGGGAGGTTCCCAAACAATGGAGACAATGCAAAAGGTGTAGAGGTTCAAGTCACGATGGCGTCCGTATTGCCACCTGAGTATATACTCCAGGGTGAGAATGAGTAGAGTTACCGCACGCAGCCTCAGGGAGGGAAAGGCACTGCCACTCTCTGGAGAAAGGGAAAGGGGCAAAGTCAACTGTATTGCGACAGGAGACTCAACTTAGTGAGTCCCTACAGCGCGGGGCCCCTTTTAAGGGCAGGCAGGAACACCACTACTAGTACACGGGGATCTGGGGTACACTACCGAAAAGGGATCATACGGAACGAGGTAAAACTAGGGGACACGTAACAAATCTGAAACAGGGTACTGATAGCTAGGATACGTACTACTAGACATTATCAGTCCACAATCAATCCGAACCTTATCATACTAATACAGTCACGGAGCACTTAAGAACTGTACCTGTGACATAACAGGTGGGTTTATATACCCCCGGGCCTGTGCATGGACCATTTGGCCCTTGTGTGTAAGTGCCATGTTGTTTCATTTATTGTTGATGCTTTATTTACATACATTTGTATCTGCTTCATCCACTCGCCACTCAGTCTCAGTACAGCCACATTACAACCTGCCCTCACTCACAAAGACAGAAAGCATGCAACAGTATATAGCAATGGCATACAGTAGCACACAGTGGCATATGACAACTGCACACAATGATGGCATATGACAACTGCATGCAACGATGGCACATGGCAACTGCACACAACAACCATGTGCTAATGACCATGAACACACAACAATCACACACAAATGACCGTGATAGCAAGCACAATAACCAGGCACAGACAACTGCGGGCACATGGTGCAAACCATTGTGGGCACACAATGACCACAGGCAAATGACTGTGAGCATATAACAATTGCACACAAACGACAGCGATAGCAAGCACAACAACCAGGCACAGATGACCACAGGCACACAGTGCAAACTGTTGCAGGCACACAATGACTGCAGGCAAACGACTGTGAGCACATAACAACTGTGCACAAACAGCCATGGGCACATGATGCAAATGTTCGTGGGCACACAATAACCATGTGCAAATGACCACAATAGCACACAGTAACCATGTGCAATGATTACACCCAACCACCACATGCTATGACCATGCACATTGACCATGCACAAATCCTAAGCACTAACCACACACCAAAATGAAGAAGACATGCAATGATGGGTCATAGGCATCGGAAGAATGAAATAAGATAGAATATTGTATTACTATAGGAATAACAGCAGTTGATACATTGAGTACGAGCACTTGGTAAATACCCGCATGGGTTGTGATACCTGCAGCAACCCGAGGCACCTGCTGTGTAAAAACCTGCAGGTTCATAGGCAAATACCTGTGCATGTGCAGGTATGGGTCAAGGTTGTGGTACCTGCAGGAGTACCCGTGCCATTGCCTACTGACACACCAGATAGTGAGTGAGTATTAGTGACAGGTAGGCACAGGTCATGCCAGTGCAACCTGTATCCATACCTGTAAGTACCTGTATCTGTTCTGTGATCCCCATGGGTTGCCGGGCCCCTGCAGTTGCCTATGTGTCACTAGAAGTTGAAGGCAACAAAACAAACCAAGAAGATGCAGTAGAGTGGTGGTCAAAAAGAGTAAGATATGATTGAGGGGAACAAGCAGGGAGATTAAGAGCACAAACAGCATTGTGGAGAAGTGGTGGGACTGTTGACAAGAAGTTGTAAGGAACCAATGAGGAGTCCAGTGGATGATAGACTTCTAACTCAAGAATCTTCACATTTTCCTCTGTAGAGTGTGTTAGAGTTAGGCTACAGATGACAAGGGTGATACCAGCCTTTGAAAAGTGGAATCACACTTCCAGGTACAATGTTGTTGACTGGCAGCATGAGCTTGATGGAAAACAGCACATCAGAGATGCAAGCACAACACTAAAAGAGATGACACACCTTTATATATACTTTGATAGAAATGTTATCTGCTCTCTTAGCATTTCCTTAGATTGCCAAACAAGTGATGATGTTCAACCATTGAGTGTGAGGGCCAACAGTGCTCAGAGCTGCTACCAAGAGTGGGGGGCTAATAGTTTGTGGATGTTGTGGCAAATAAGACATGGTTGACATGTTGGTCATAGTTGACTTGCATAAGAAGGGGTAGAATTACAGCATGAAGGAATCCCAGAGGGAAACAGTGTTAGGGAAATGGTGGATAGATTAAGCATTTTCTGCTCTTACTTCTATTATGTAAATTTCAACATGCCCAGTGCACCATCCCCTGCAACTAGAACAGAGAGGACCCCTCTCTCTACCCTACTTGCCATCTACTGTAAACAGTGGTTCCTTAACAAGGACCTTCTTATTGCCTCCCTTCTGTTCTGTCAAAAGAACAATGACAGAAAGATCATCTGGGTTAAACTTCCCTCCACCCAGCACTGACACTTATTACACAGTGCCATGCAAATTGCCCCCCACAACTAGGGAACAACATGGGTAAACCTCTGAGTACCAATGACCCAACCTGTACCCATACCCATGAAAAACCCATACCCGAGACCCGTGAACAGAACTACCCATGGGTCTTTCCCACGGGTGTATGGGTACAGACCCATCATAGGTTCACCTGGCATAGGGCCATCTTCAAGTTGGATAAATGAGGGCTTAGGGCATGCATTAGCATGTGCTCAGGACACACTAAAGGAAATGTAAGCAAATATATATATATTGGTAATGCACAAGCAGAGGCACAACAGAGAGACAAGACTATCAAGAGATCTGAGACAGAAAAAAAGGAACGCAGGCACAGACATGACTTCTATGCTGCAGCTAACCCAACCTTTTCATGTTGTGGCTGTTTTGTGTGTTATGCCCATCTTGTGTCATGGCCATTTTGTGTCACCATTTCATATCCCTGTCATTTTGTGTGTCGTTGCCATTTTGGGTTGCAGTCATTTTGTGTTATGGCCATTTCATGAGTTGTTGCCATTTTGGGTTGCTGTTTTGTATCCCTGCTGTTTCATGTGTCGGGGCTGGTTTGTGTGTTGTGGCCATTTCATATTGCCATTCATGTTAGGGCCATTTTGTGTCACCGTTTTGTGTCCCCGCTGTTTCATATGCCAGGGCTGCTTTGTGTGTCAGGGCTGTTTCATGTTGCCATTCATATTGCTGTTATGTGTTGCTGTTTTGTGTGCCCACTGTTTCATGTGTTGGGGCCAATTTGTGTGTTGCAGCCATTTTGTGTTGCCATTCATGTCGGGGTCGGTTTGTGTGTTGTGGCCATTTCATATCACCATTTTGTGTATTGGAATGATTTGTTGTTGCCATTTGTTGTGCATTGGCATTGCCTTGTGTGTCATTGTGTCATCTTGGGGCCTAGCAAGCAGCCATAATGCATTAATATTGCAAAGAGAGTGTAAAGGAGTGCACATGTTATCCAAGCCATCACACCCTGTCACACACATGTCACACATGCCCTAAGTCAGACATGGTGCATGGGTACATCAGGAAAACTACAAGGTCTTCAACTTCAGACCTTAGCGACTTTGGCTTTATTTGTGGGCTTTTGAGTCCTTTGGCTTTTATCTTTGGGGCTTTTTCGGTCCTTTGGCTTTTTGAATCAGACATTGTCTTTGACTCTTTTTTTGTAAGGGCTTTCAAGTCTTACCAATCTTTTGTGACTTCAACTCAGTCATAAAATTTTACATGTAACACAAGTCGAGAAAACTCATTTCCTGCATGCCTTGGTCTTTCTCAATAAAATCTTGAGCCTCAAGAACAAACAGTGGGACAACATATTCAAGCAGGCATTGCCAGTAGGCATCGGCATGGTACTCCCACAGGTACCCTGACCCACCACGCAGGGGTAAATTCCCGTCTCCCCACAACCACAGGTATGGTAGTGGCGGGTGATGACAGGTTCAATTCCTGCACAGGTTCAAGTCTTTTTAAACAAAAAAACTATTTTTTGTATAGTAATAGAGTACTATCTACATGCTTTGTTCAATGTTCATTACCCTGTCATTGCCCATCTTTGTTTCAGCATGCAGTCGGTACTTGAGATTCGTTGCGTGCAGCTGTTGTGTGCCCTAGTTGTGTGCCCTGGTTGCGTGCTACCATTGCACACGGTCATTGCATGCTATCACACTTGTTTTGCGCATGGTCGGAGTGTGCTATTGCGATCGTTTGCGCATGGTCATTGTGTGTTGGTCATTAGCGTGCAGCTGTTGTGTGGAGTTGCTGTGCACCATTGTTGCATGTGGTCATCATGTGTCATTGTGTGCCATCTTTGTGCACAGTCATTCTTCGCTGTCTGTGTTTGCGAGTGAGAGGACATCGTGACATGTCCATACTGAGGCTGAGTGGCGAGTGGACGAAGCAGATACAAATGTATGTAAACAAAGCATATGAAATGACACAGCAATTACACACAAGGGCCAAATGGTCCGTGCGCATGCCCAGGGTATATATAAACCTTCCCATTACCAGCCCATTTCGATCAAGCTGGGTTTCCCCCAGTTCTTAGTTTCTTATTTTTTTTTTTTTTTTTTTTTGCGTGTATTACCGTCCACCTTGGGGTACAGAACCCCACATAGGACTTCTGGTACATGTGTGAGCGAAGTGAGGTACATGAATGGAGTCTTTACAATGCCACAGATGTCTATCCTACTGTTCTATGTATTGTAACCTACTGAGAACAAGTTAAGCATACCAGTTCCAACCGGAATTACTCCCCAAAGGTGGTTCTTGTCATAGGCAGGAGGGCTGTTGTTGTTGTCTAAGCCTTCGTATTCTTCGCCTTTCTACTGGGTCGTCTAGCCATAGGGGTTGCGGATCTTGCACTGTCCGCGAGTGGCTGACTCTTCATGGCGGTTGGGGTTGGGTTTGATGATGCGTCGAGGATGCCAGGGGGGATGTGGAGGGAGGGGGATGTGGGCTTAGGAAGTGTTTGTCCGACTTCCTCTTCGGAGTCGGACTGTGGGTCGCTGCGTTGGTGATGCTTCGCAGTGCCTTGAGTCGATTTGCCTTTTTGAGTTTTGGTGCGCTGCTTCCATTTCTTGGCCGACGCCCTATGCCCGAAGGTATACAAGTAGCGTTCCGCCAGCAGCTTACCGAGTTTTGTGCCATCTGGGTCCTCGAATGCGACTACGAGGGATGAGATGGCGCCATGTTTGTAGGTGGATGGGGCACGTACCCAGCTGGGTTTCTGCCTGACTATAAGGGCGGCATATGAGGGATTGTTGGCAGTGAGTGCCTCGTGACACTCCTCTGGGGTGTAGGGCCCCCGAGTGTTGGACGCGCCGGTGGGAATTCCGTTGATGAGAAGTTTGGCCCATTTGATGTTCGGCCTTGTGAGGGGCGTACTGAGCTGTTTGTCTGGCCTATCTATCGTGCTGTGTATGGCCTCCGCGATATGCAGGGCTGCGTGTTGGAGAGTTTGAGCAGTGGTGTTGGGACCTCCAGTTATTACGAGATTGCCCTTAGCTGTCCACCTTGCGGCGGCGATGCGTACCTGCTGGGCTGGAGATTTGATTAGTGCTTCATTGATTGCTTCGCAGAGCCTGCCCGGTGAGAGGAGGACATGTGAGAAGTCATGTTTGGCGAGGTCGATCACCAGGCTGGGATGAGGCGGCCTTGTTCCAGCGACTGCTGAAAAATTCTTAGGGGTGGGTAGTTTTGGGGAAGGTTTTGCCGGTGTAGTTGGCTTTGCAGGAGGGGGGGGTTTCTTGACAGAAGCGACAGCTTTGGTGAGCTGCTGGATGTCATCTCGCAGTTCTTTGATGATCTGTGGATTGAACTGGGAGCTGGGTGGGGAAGGCGGAGTGGAGGCAGGGGTCTGGGCACAGGGCTTGTACCCGAGGTCGAGAATTGCTTGGTGTTCAGTGGTGAGGGCGTCGAGGAGTTGGTGTACAGCATCCCAGCTTCTTGTGTTCAGTTCCCTAGTGGTGTAAGAGTCTACGAATCTCTTCATTCCTAGGGCCAGGATGTTGCATGCTGATTCCAGCTGCGGGAGGGTCGGTGGGTCGGTGAGCGTGGGAAATTTGGACATGTTGGCGGTTTGAGTTGAAGGGCGGTCCTCTAGTTTCTTATTTATACGTTGTACTATGTATTTAAATAGCTGCAAATGAATTATGATTTAATATTGAGGTTTCTATGCTTTATGTGCGTGACTTAGTAATAGGTGGGCAACGCCTTTATGGCTTTAAGATTTAGGACCCAGATGATGAAGAACTATTGGATGCATGTTATGATACCATCCCTAGGGGTAGTAACCCTGCTACAATGTCTGACTAGATGTGCTACGTATTGGACTACTAGAATCACTATTATCCTAAAACGGAGGTCTTTTGTGGCTTTAGAAAGTGAAATAGATGAAGGCTTTACAGCCTTTAGTGAGGCCTTTCATTACTTTAGAAAGTCGAATTGGCTTTGGGAAGTACTGTAAGGTCTTTTCAAGCAAAATGACCCAGCATATAAAGCCAGGAGGTCTTTTAGACTTTCATGACTTTGATCACTTTATCAGCTTTCTAAAGACCCCAAAGCCCTGTCTAAAGCACTTGTAGTTTTCCTGATGTACTGGGTACCTGTGCATGGGTCCACAGGTCTGGAAATTGTGACCTGTACCCATACCTGTGATACCCATGGGTACTTACCCATGACGGGTTACCTATACCCATGTTGTTCCCTACCCACAACTGCCTTATCACAAGAATAAAGGAGGCACTCTTCTCATACATCATAGAGGTACTAGAGGACAAACACTCTCCAGCCACCTTTTTCTCTGTCCCCCTGCCCAAGCCCTGTAAGGCCCAAAGCAGTGCAAGGACCAACTTACATAAGCCCTCCCATGAGGCCACACTTATGCCACCTGAGGCCCTGATACCTCCTTCCCCTCCTAAACCCCCCACTCACCCTCCTCAGCAACCTGCCCTGCAAGCCCAAGACAACAACCCAGCCAGTGCCAGTGATATCACTGAAGAAGAGGATATGAGTGATGTTGAACTATTCCTTGGGCCCATACCATCATCACATCCACCAGCCAACAGGAAGGCCACAAGACCCAGCACTGTTACATATTTCCCTGATCTGTCTTGTGACTCATAATGACATGACTGCTAACCCATAACTTGTATAAGTACTGATTTGCTGACTTGTTGATAACTTAGGACCAGTTATTCCTTGTCTGTTGGAGAGCTACTGATGACTCATTGCTTAATGATCTGCTGACTCATTGTTTGCTTGCTTCCTCATCCGATCACTCATTGGCTGACTTGATAGTTACTGTCATGGAATGTTCTGGAAAGATGTACATGTATATATAGAGACACCTGTATGCACCATAAGCCTTAAGCTTGTGTTACTCAATACACACTATTGTCTCTATCACTGTGTGAACTGAAGGCCCCTCTCAACTTCTAACATTTCATTCTTGGACTTATGTTTAGTTACAAGCCACCCAAAGTCTAGTGATTGGACTATAATCAATCAACTTCAGTTCCACACCATGTTCTGGCCCTTCCCAGCCTGGACCCCTTCCTAATCAGGCATAACATGACTTCACTCATCTTGCCAACTCACACCTGTCACCACTAGGCTCACTATTGTGAGTGTGACCTCAGACAAGGTCATATCAAGCACCCTCACTTTTCTGGAACAAGTCACACAACATGTACCCAATTCTGGCTCCCTCTTCTGACCACCCAATAGCCCCCCCTCCAGCAACACCAGAGCCAAGAAGATGCAACAGACAATATGATTTTAGGCTATCAAAATGAAAGCACTCCAACTATCAAGCTTTCCTGCCTTTGCCAAGAGATGCCTAAGGTGTACCTCTATCACACCTGTGAATCTGTGCAGTCAGATGTTAGTGCATTCTGCTCTAGGGAATAGCATGGGTAACCTGCAGGTAGCTCATGCTGTATCCATACCCATACCTGCGACGACCTGTACCCATAACCCGGTGGGTTTACCTGTCAAAATGAGACTGAGATCATCCAAATCAGACAAGAAATGACTGAGTTATAGTCAAAACAAGTTCCTATGATCATTTTGATCATAACTCAGTCATTTCTTATCCAATTTGGATGTTCTTGGGCTTGTTTGAAATCTCACAGGTAGGGGAATCCTGACATGTACCCTTACCTGTAACCCGTACAGGTTTAAAAACCCCTGCAGTTCCCTATCTGCCTCAGAGGCTGTAGAAGCAACAGTGGCATCACAAAGACCAAAGACTTTATCAGTATCAGGTACCAAGTCATGTACACACTCTAGAAGTGCTACATGGGGTTCTGTACCCCAAGGTGCACATAAATGGAAACAAAAAAAAAATGGTGGATAACATGTCTTCAAGCTTCAAGTTGTGAAGCAGTCACAGTGTCACAGTCACTTCCTTGTTACTGTTTAATGTGTTTGCTGCAAGACACCTTGCATATGCTCTATTTTCTGTTTTTCCTGCCTAAGCTATTTCTGTTACATATCTAGTCTCATCATGAATCTTCGAGCATGTTCATATACTTCCAAAGCACCACAGACACCTGGGACATCCAAAAAGCAGTGGAGTGGGGAATCAAAAACAACCAAAGCAGCAAAGGCCAAGGAGAAGGCCAAGGGTTTAAGGGATATTGTGATGATGGAGAATGCAATGTCACAAGCTCACTCATCAGAGACAACCCCTTGTGCACTGCTGAAGAAAAAACCAAGGCCATTGAAGTCCCTAAAGGTGTCTAGGGCTTGGACAACTGTGAAGAGGCATGGCAACAGTCTGGTTCCTGAGCCTAACTGCCTGAGTGACTATCTGATTGTGATATAGGGGAGGCCTGACACATAGATAGGCATCTGCATGGGTTGGGGTATCCCATGCGGGTTGCAGGTACAGGTACTGACAGGTGCGGGTACAGGTCTCCATTCTCAATCCCGTAACCTGTTGCCTACCTGTCACTAACTTACTGGAACACAATAAAAGTAAATGTTAATATTAAATACTAATTCATATGTAGTCATTTAAATACATTGTGCGACGTAAATAATAAACTGAACTGGGGGAAACCCAGCTCAACAGAAATGGGAGGGTAATAGGAGGATTTATATACTTCCGGGCATGTGCACGGACCATTTGGCCCTTGTGTGTAAGTGCCGTGCATTGATTGCTAGTGCTTTGTTTACATACATTTGTGCTCGTTCATATGCCACTCAGCCTCAGTAAACCACATTATGATGTCCTCTTGCTCACAAACACAGACAACAACACACAACAGCACACAATGATGGTACACAATGGCACACAGCAGCATATGACAACTGCATGCAACGATGGCGCACAGCAACTGCGCACAATGACAGCACACTAACAACCACAATAGCATGACAATCCTGCACAAATGACCGCAATTGCAAACACGACAACCACACACAAATGACCGCATGCACACAACAACTGTGGGCACACAACAACTGCATGCAAACGACTGCGATAGCAAACACAACAACCACACGTAAATGACCACAAGCACACAACGATCGCACACAGACAACCGCAATAACACACAACAACCGCAGGCACACAACACAAATGATTGCAGGCACACAATGACTGCAATACCACATGACAACCATGTGCAATGATAGCTCGCAATGACCTTACATACCGACCATGTGCAATGAAGGTGCAACACAATTGTGCGCATCGGTAACACACAACAACTGCACCCAATGCCTGCATGTAGCAAATCCGAACCACCAACCACACACCAAAACGAAGATGGGCAATTACAGGGGTAACATAGGGCGTAGATAGTGTCTTGTATTACAATAGGAAATATAAACATTTCTTTTCAAAAAAACAGTTAGACTATGAACCTATGCAGGAATGGAACCCGCCACTACCCACCACTGCCTGTGGTGGATCTACCCACGGGTCAACAGGAATTTACCCACATGGGTCAGGGTACGGGTTAGGGTTCGGGTACCTGTGGGAGTACCTGTGCCAATGCCTACACATAGAACCTAAGACAGAGAAAGGCAATCTGGAGGAGGTGCCACATCCCTGTGATGACTCAGCAAGTGAAGGTATCACTGGTAGGGTGTGGCACAGGTCACACTGTGGGTCTCCTCACTGACACTGCACCTATAATCTGTCACACTATACCCATATTTACACCACACCTGTAAGAATGGGTCAAACCTGCAGGTGAAATATTATTACCACAGTGTCAAGACACCATGGTATACCATTAATACTATAGCATATAACTATTAAAAAGAAAGAAAGAAAATATTATATTAGTCTATATAAACTATTTACTACTATAATTTAAACTATATAAAACAAAAAGAGACCAGGGCAAGCCCAGCTCAAAGGAAGTCAGATGCTGACAGAGGGGTTTATATACCCCCAGGCATATGCATAGACCATTTGGCCATTTGTGTGTAACTGCCATGTCATCAAATCATTGTTTACATATGTTTGTACCCACTTTGTTACACACCACTTAGGTATGATCCAGCCACATCACAACATGCTCTCACTTACCAATATAGACAATGCAGAAATGACCACATGCAAAGATAACACACACAATGGAACATGGTGACCTCACCCAACGACTGTGCAGAATGACTGCTAAATAACTGTGCAGATTGACCACCAAACAACCACATGTGGGAATGATGGCCAAATGACTGCACACAGAATAACTGTGCCAAATGAATGCCCAATGACTGTGCCAAATAATAGCACCCAATGACTGCTTGTAGTGATCGCATATAACAATGGCATGCAGTGACCAAGCACAACAACCATGCACTATGATGGCACACAGCAACCAAGCATGAGCACAACTGCATGTCACAAATCCCAAGTACCAAACACAATCACCACATGCTAAAATGAAAACAACAATGGAGCAGGATAATGAGTAGATAGAATAATGTATTACTATAGAAAAAATAGCATTTTTTTTAAACACTTGCTAGCTAGATTGCAAACCTGACAGTATGCAGGTAAGGGCACAGGTGGCTTGGGTACCCACCAAAATGGGTATAGTGTGATATAGGTAGTGCATCTTAGGGACTGTATCTATACCCATCAAACCTATAGGGCATTTACTGTGGGTTGACCCTCACCCATGCTTCACCCTAATCACTGGCCCTGAGGCAACTCAACAATGCAAATGACAGTGCAAAAAAACCACCATCCAAAATACTATTGATGATTTCTGAGACAAACTTATGGTGATTGATGAGAATGAAGAAGCTACCCACTCTGAGACCCCAGCTGTCACCACCACATAGTGCAGTCAACAATAGACTAAGTGCGAAGGGATAGTTGGACTGCTAAGTAGTGCTCTAGTTGCACTGAGTTGATAATGAGGATTAGAGAGATAACTCTGAAGCATTGTCCAAGGCTTGGCCTGGTAAAGGTTCCCACTAGATAGGAATAAATCCTATAGCCACCCACAGTGAAGATAATGAAGAGAAGTATATTGAGATCTTAGAGACAGGAGACTCAACTTGCCATCTTAGGGACAGCAAGATAGGGCTTATATATATCTGGGGTCCTTATCTATAAGTTACAAACACAAGGCCTCCTTGAGGTGCACATGAGACTACTGCAAGGCAAAACACATAACTAACACACATTAGAGATAACAGCTACAACCCTAAATTGTTAGGGTGTAGCATGGGTCACACTGCAGGTGCCCTTGCTGACACTGCACCTGTGACCCATGATACTGCACCTGTCCTCACACCATACCTGCAATTGCAGGTTAAACCTGCAGGTTATCCATTATGACTGTGGTGTCAAGACACTGCAGTATACCATTTACACCATAGCACATAACTGTTGATAAGGAAGAATAAATATTATATTAATTTATCTACACTATTTACTACCATAAATTAAAACTACATAAAACAAAAAAAGAGCTGGGGCAAGCCCAGCTCAAAGAGTAAATGGGACACTTGATGGAGGGGTTTATATACCCCAGGCATGTGCACAGACCATTTGGCCTTATGTGCAGCTGCACTGTGTCTCATGATGCACTATTTACCTATGTTTGTACTCACTTCATTCATATGTTCAACACATCTCAGATGTGACATGCATGATAATGGGACACTACAAATGGTACCAACACAACACACAGTAAATGCCATGATAGGGCCCAACAAACAGCACAAAGATAAGGTGTGACAAACGAATGGTGGCACATGAGTATGGGGTGCAATGACACACAAAAACAGGGTGCAATGACATGTGAAAATGGGGCACAATAAATGGTGCAACAAGGTATAGCGAATGAACACTAAAATGAGGCAACAAGTGCCACAATGGCATGCAACTCACAGTGTGAGGATGTGTGACTAACAAATGGTGGAATGAGGCACAATGATAGGGCATGGCACAACAAACAGTGCAACAGCATACAAAGGTGAGGCACAACAAATGGCACAACCAGGCACAGCAAATGAACAATGCAATAATGCAACAAAATGCCATATATTGTATGAAACTCACAGAGGCACAGCAACAGCAGGGCACATTGATACAATATATTTAGTTGTAGTTTACTGTCTGCAAAATGAAGAAAACTTTTTCTCTCCTTTGGTGTGACTGGCAAGCAAAATATAAAATTTTATTTGAGAGCAGTAAGAAATCTGAGACACCATCAATACCTGTAACACTGCCAAAATGGGTATGGTGTGCCACAGGTAGCACATTTCAGCACCTGTACCTGTACCTGTCAAACCTGTGGGCTGTATACTGTGGGTTAACCCATACCTATGCTACACCCTATAAATTGTACATAAGGTAAACACATGGCCAGTTCCAGAACTTATACTGGTGCTGATATGACCTTGTCTGAGGTCACACTTGTGATAGCAAGCCTGGCAACAACTAGTGTGAGTTAGCAAGACAAGTGAAGTTGTGTTGTGCTTAATTAGGAAGGTGTCTGGGCCAGGAAGGGCCAGGACATGGTGTGGAACTGAAGTTGATTGATTATAGTCCAATCACTAGACTTCAGATGGCTTATGACTAAACACAAGTCCAAGAGTAAAATGATAGACATAGAGAGTGGCCTTCAGTGCACACAAGGGTAGAGACAATAGCATGTATTGAATTAACACAAGCTTAAGGCTTGTAGTAGATACAGGTGTCTCTATATATACACAGACATCTCTTCCAGAACATTTCAAGGTAGGGACCAACAAGTAAGTGATCAGTAATCAATCAGTCAGCAATTGGTAATCAATGGGTTATCATGAGACAATCAATCCATGATATAGAGGACTTTGATAAGTAAGCAGAAGGTGAACAAGTCAGCATCATCAGTAATTGTACAGGTTCTGAGTCAGCAATCACAATATCACATGTTACAGGTTATGGGATCATAAGACAGAAAATAGAATGGGGAAGCACATAACAGAAGCATATAACAGGTGCATTGGTAGACCCAATCCCAGTGGCCAGTAACACCAGCACCAGTTCAGGGAAAGTGGAAGCACAATCTAATGGTGCATTTAGTAAGTCTTAGTATTTCTCTGTGCTCCAGATACATAGAGATACTGACATTAAATGGGGTACTATAGGACTCTGAATCTGTCCAATCCACCCAAGATTCAGCCTCCCCCAAAAAGAAGTCATGCTCAGTAAGCACTTTTAACCTCATTAGAGTGAATCTGAAGACTCAGCCAGGATAAGATTGACCTTATGGCTTCAGCACAGCAAGATGACAACAGTGATAGTGATAACTTGGATGATGACTATGATGGTAAATCTGATGAGAGTAGTGATAATAACTCAGACAATGATGATGATGATGGCAACAATGATAACAATGATAATTCTGGGCCAGTTGAGGGTTATAATGAGGATAATGGGAGGTTTGTGGAGTACCCCAAGTGTCAGAAGAGGGGCACAAATGAATGTCTGGTAAGAATTGATGCCCTATCAATCTGGATGTATAACTGATCTCTTTCTTGCTAGTTACCAACCACAAAGCACAGATCCATGGCAACTAGCAAGTTAGTGCCACTTGCCTGACATGCAATTATGACTAGCAAATCAAAAGATCAAGGTCAAGGCAGTTCAAAATGCCCCAAAACATACATCAACCATTGTAGCCATGGCAAAGACAAGGCAAGCAATAATAAATGAGGGCCAAGTTGCCAAAAACAGTGTGTAGGTTTCCCCACCTCATGATGCATACACTCAACAACACACTTCTTAGATATGCTCCAAATGAAACCAATATGGCTGCAACTCTGGGGCATGTTGATGCATGGGTTAAGGATGCCTCAAGTTTCACTCTGCCTCCACCAAGTGCCCAAAGTTCAGTGGCACCACCAAGTCAAATAAGCAGAATGTTGGGTTCTCAACCCACACACTCATGCTCAGCCTCCCACTCAACACATTCTGCTCTGACAGGCAGTGTTAGAGTAAGAAGTCATGATAATGATGACATGAATGGTGGTCTTTCTGACTATGAGGAGATGTTTGGTGAAGAGCAAGAAAAACATCACCTTAGCCCTGAAAAGGGCAAGCATCATATTGACAGTAGGGTAAGTCATTCACTCTTTGCTCCATCAAATATATAATTATATGTTTGTCCTGGTGTACAGGGGCTTATCAAGGAAAAGCCAGTCAATGATGCCATGCCAAAGGCCAAGCATATTTGGATCAACAACAACATTCCTTATGAATGCCACAAGGAGGAAAAGTGGAGCTGCAACATCATCAGCTCAATGTTTATTTGGGCCTCATCTCACCCAAATCCCTGGAGTATTGAAGACCACAAGACCATGCAAGCCCTGTTAGTCATATGTCCTCTTTTCTATTCTTAGGCAATGCTTGAGAAGATGGCCCTGGATAACCCTGAATGCCCTGCAGTTCAAATTGTATGTGATCTCAGTTTTTTTGGCTTCTGTTCTCACTTGGCCATGTAGATGAACCAGCAGTATGTTGACCACTTTCACATTGTGTTTGGTACAGGTGCAAAGACAGCACTTAATAAGTTCTTCAACTCATCACCAATTTACAAATAAAGAAGGATGAGCCTGATGTAAGTCATGATTCTATCAATCTTTTACTTGCTAATGGCCCCATTTTAGCAGTGGATGGGAGCATTTCACCACCCATTCATCATTCAGATGTTCTCAGTTTATTTTAATATGACCAAGGATGGTATTCATGCTGACAACCTCAAGTATCACCTGATTGCTGATCAACCACATGCAGCATTAGCCCTTGCTGTGACTGCAGTGAGTTTTATATCATGTGTATATTGTTTTCTAATATATATAACATCTAGGTCATGCAAGCACTCACCCTCTGGTCTGAAGGACATCTGTTCTCAGAGCAGACTTTGTGCAAAGATCAAATCCAGGAGAAGAAGCTATCATCCAGGGTCTCACCTTTGAAGGTGTATCTCAAGGCAATTCCAAACAAGCAGGGCAAGGAATCAAAGGGCTTTGCTACATTCTCAGGTATGTGATGGAAGTCACATACAAACATGTTCCTCCAATCAATTGAGTTGGAAATTGGTAAGATAGAAATGGCTGAGATCTTAGATAAGGCCAGGGAATACCTTACCAAGGCATCAATGATGCATGCAACTCAGGATGGCACTCCAGTCTATGACACCATTGAGGAAGTACCTGATTCAATGATCATTCAAAATGGCTGTGGCATCCTAGAGAGCAGTGATGAGGAGGAATGGGTGCTGTCACAGACCCAGAAAGGTGAGTAAATTCATTTGTGCTGTTTAAAGTAAATGTGTATCCTAACTTCTTTGTAGCTGGATCTTCACAAGCTCCAGGTTTGCCATCACTGCAACTATCACAATCATTTTCCCATTTGGAGCATAAACATTATTGCAATCAAACCACTTCTCAGCACCATTCTCCCTCATATTCCCCACATTCACCTCACCATCAGAACCATGTCTTTGGCCACTCTCAGCATTATTCTTGCTTACATTCTCCACATTCTCACCATTGTGGCTATGTAGACACATATTCTCAGCATTATTCTCACTCCCATTCTCCACATTCTCCTCACTGTGGTCATTGCTGCCAGGATGACTTCTAGGTTAACTTCTCTGGAGCATTGCAATAGGTAAGTGACTTTAAGTTGCTTGTCATTTTACTACTAATAAAATATTTATAGCTTGGATACAGTGTGATGTTTCCTGTGGGTGGCTGGCTGTTTGATATATAGTAGCACCATAGACATCTGTTGCATATCTACATTCTCAATTTAACTTGGGATAAACTTAATGCCACTTATTGCTGGCTTAGTCTATAGCTTTTGCATCATTTTATGGAAATGGGACTTTGCCTAACAAACCTTTGGTGATGGCTAACTACCTGAAGTGCTAGTTTCAAAGTCTAACTTAGTGTTATGGTCACCTGCTGAGAAGGTGACATCAGGGCTTAACTTATAGCTTAACTGTGTGACTTAGAAAACCTGAAAAGAGCTTATTTAATTCTGAAATGCTTATACACTACTTTCTAATAGACTTAGACAATAGATTAGAATAGAACTTAAGATCTGCTTAGATATACACACTAAGACAGGAATAAGCTAATGCTATATATCACTTAAGTCTGCAACTAAAACTTGCACATGGCTAATCAGGCTTAGGCATCCATGGGCTGAGGGAGAGCTTAGCTCACTATAAGCCAGACTAAATCATACATAAGATGCATTTCAGCAACTTTAGATTTTCCTGATGGCCTAGTTGAAGGTGTAGAAGCCAGACCAAGAGTCTGCAGAGCTTGTGGCACATTAAGGAAAATATCACCACACCAATAGATACTTCAGCCACAAATGGCAAGGATCCTATGGTGTCTGAATCATTATCACCATTTCCTGATCTCTGTCTATGCATGGAAGGAGATTGATCTATCTTAAGAGATATTAAAAATGCTTATGCAAAGGATGTTATCCTTGCCAAAGTGCTTGAAAATATCATACATCATAAGACCTTCGACTTTGTCAATAGCCTCATATATACTCACAATAGAGAAGGTACACAAGTCCTATGTATACCCTCTGTTACCTATAAGGATCAGCATGGGTAAGGGTTAACCTGTGGTATTTTGATCACAGGTTGTGCAGATACAGGTTGTGGTGTTAAACTTGCTAACACCACACAATACCATACCTGCAAGCCCATGGTCACAGGTTTTGGGAAATCCTGTTGCAGGTTATAGGTGATGCTGAGTAGCCACAGGATTGGCACTTTGAATATTCCCCAGCTGAGCTGCCATGTGTATATAGCATGTCTAGCGGCCTAGGCTCTTAAGGGTGCATCAGTGGCACATCAGTGGTGCATTGGCACCCATAGGCCCAAGCAACGATTCAACAAGTGCAAGGACTGCTGCCCCTTATCCTCTCTTTCTTCCCAACCACCACAATTGCTGCCCCATTGGCACCATCACCTTATTGCAAGTATACCCCTCCTCTTTCTCTCATCACCTTTGCATCACACCTGGATCCCCCTACACCCATTTATTGGGTTTGGAATCCTCTTCAAATTGATGGGCATCACTTAAAAGTAGCTGCTGATCGGTGTCAGTAACATGCGTGCCATCTTTACCTTGTTTACCTTTGAACTAATAAAACACTCGATACTCAATTAGCCCTAGTCCTCATTAGCCACATTCATCCTGCTTGCCTGCCACACCCTCATTTCACATCCACACACCCACCATTCCATTCCTTCCCTTATTGCCCTTACATCTGGTGCAATGTGCCAATGACCAATCTGGCTGCTGCCACCAACACTTTTGATGCCTTGTCTCAATCCATTTTTACTACTACCCTCTGATGCTATAAAGACTCGTAGGTACAATTCTGCATGTATTTAACTCAGCCTCTTGCTCATTGGAGAGGTAAGCTGGAATATACTTTTGTTTTCTGTTCCCCCATCTCCCCTTCAGTATTGTGTGATCTGGGCTATCTATGATAATCTGGGCAATCTGTCTTGCATCAACTGGTGTCTTGGCCATCTCTGCCTTAGTGAGATCTGAGCAATCTGTCTTGCATCAATCCCATCATCTGCTATCTTATCTGTCCCTGCCTCAGTAATCTGGGCATCTGGAGGATCTGTCTTGCATCAACCCTGCAATCTGTCATCTTAGCCATCACTTAGGCTTGGATTGGACTATGTTCTATGTGTTGGCAGTGGCACCATCCATTCAGTAAGTACCTCAACTCCTAACTAGCTTTGAAATCAACTGATTTGTATTTGAACTAGGAGATATTGAGTTTGATTCAACTTGTTAATGCACAGCTACATGCTGAATGCCATGTCTTTGCAAAATAAAGTGCACCTGTGCCATGCTACATCCCGAGTATAAAATGTCGCATGCAATTCAACTTTCCACAATCACGCTGTTAAGTCATGGGCCACGAACCCTCCATTTGTAACTCTCCTTCACCCTCCCTTCATTCTGCTACCTCCAGCTCTGTGAAGTCTGCCACAAAGGCTGTCAACACACTTTTTTTTTTTTAGATTAATTTATTGTCCACCTTGGGGTACAGAACCCCATATAGGACTTCAAGTATGATACATGACTAGCTATTTGGACTACTAGAAGTCTTTACAATGCCGCAATTCCCTTCGATGAATGTTGACTGACACTTCCTAGCACCTGACTACAAGCAGACTTAAATGAGTATGAGAGGGGGCAGGAAAGTCTGTGAATGGGTGGGTGCTTTTGTATTGGCAACCTAGCGACATGTCTGCTGGGTCTTGGATCTGGTGCTTCTAGCAGGTGGTATGGGTTGGAAGGGGGAGTCTGGGTGGGCTGGGTAGTTAGCTAGTTGGGCTGGGTTTTTCAGTATGCTACCAAGTGTGGTAGTAATGTTGCTTGTTCTGGTGGGGGTTCCTCCAAGAATAATGTTGACATCCTCTTCTTCACTGTCACTGGCAGGTGGTGTTGGGTCTGTCGCTTGCTGGGCTTGCAGTGTGAGAGGTTGAGGGGGGGTTAGGGTTGGGGGTGGTGGGCAGAGGGTTACCAGTTGGGGGTAAGGTGGCCTCGTGCTGGGGCTTATGTGTCTTAGTCCTTGCTTCCTGGGTTGGCCGGGGTTTGTGTGGGGGACTGTTGAAAAATGATGAGGGGGGTCATTTGCCCTTTAGGACCTTGATGATGTAGGTGAATAGGGCCTCTTTTAGTGCTGCCATGAGGCAGTTGTGAGAGGCTATTTGAAGAGCACAGCATAGGAGATGGGAGTGCTGGGCAGGGGGGAATTTGACCCAGGTTATCCTTTCTGTAGAGTCCTTTTGACAGAATGCAAGGGAGGATATGAGGAGGTCCCTGTTGAGGTACCATCTGAGTTAGAAGGATGAAAGGAGGACAGGGAGGGGGGTCTTCTCTGTTCTCTTGGCCTTTGGCTGGCTGTTGGGCATAGCCTTGGGCAGGGAGGATTGCTTTGGAGGCATGGGAAAATTTGAGATGATGGAAGTAAGAGTGAAAGAAGCTCCCCTGTCAAGACTCTTAAATGTGCCACTACAAAGGGTGCTTCCCTCACATCTCATCCTTACAAGAAGGCCTGCTCTAGCATGTGTATATCATCAAATGACACTGATGATACAGGTATGAGTCTCCTTCAACTACAGCTTAAGTTTACTCAGGGTTTGTTTTAGGGGATAGCAAAAGCCCTGAACTTACTGTCATCGATATCAATGGGAGTGATGATGGTGATGAAGATGATGATGACGCCAATCTGCACAAGGAAACAGTGGAGGAACTTAGTAGGTTATCTATCACCCATAGATACCAGGCCACTGATAATAATTCTTCAGAACATCTATGGATCAATTGGCACTCCCCAATCTATGGCTTTTTTAAGCTGAAGATCAATATCAGTTACAAGGATGGATGGAAATATCATTTCTTCAAATGTGCTGCCAAACACTGCAAGGCCAAAGTCAAGGGTGTCCAACAATACCAGAACTTGAAGGACCACAGTGCCACTTCAAATCTCAAGGCTTATGCTCTCAGGTGCTTCAGTGCTGATGCCATTGAGGCCACCTACACTACAACTCAACCACACAGCAAGAACAAGTCCATCTTTGCAGCATTTGCTCAGGTTGGCCAGCAGCTCATTAACTTTTCCTATTGGGCCCAAGCTGCTGACAAAACAAGGTGAGTTCTATGTTGTACTACTTGGGGCAATAGCTGAATGAGAAGGGTGCATATTGCTTGATGGGTTGCAGAATCCAACTGACCCTTGGAAATCATCAAAGATCACCAGTTTGAGGTCCTTATGAAGACTGGAAGATCTTCGACCTCAATTTCAAGTCCTGAGACTCTTACTCATAATATTAAGGTTGCATTTGAGCAGACAAGGGTCTGCATCAACAAAATTTTGAAAGTAAGCTCTTATGCTACAATGTGCTTAGCAACTTAATGCTAATCTCCTTCACAGGAACACTCTGGCTTGGTACATTTTGCTACTGATGCATGGTCTTTGACAAACCATCATGCTTTCATTGCATGGACAGTTCACCTTCATCACAGAGGCCATATCTTGTCATTTGTGATAGATATTGTTGAAGTTCCCAAGGTATGTTCTTTTTATTTATCTAGACCTTCATATCTGAATCACATTTCAATAAGTCCCACACTGGAGTGACTCTTGCCAAAGCATTCCAGAACATGCTAATCAACCATGGGTTGGAGAATAAGATACATCACAGGTTAACCCCTTATATCATTTGCTAATAATATTTTTGAAGATCCTTGTGTTCAATGGGGACAATGTGACATCAAATGACAAGCAGACAGACTACCTTCACAGCTTGCCAAACTCCTTCAACCAAGTGAATTGAGTCCAATGTTTCAACCATATGCTACAGCTTTTTGCAAAGAGGCTCCTTAAGCCTTTTATATCCTCCACCATGCCAGACAATTCAGAGGAAGATGGTAATGTCTCACAAACTCTAAGTGATGATGTCGCCTTTGTGTTGATGGACAGCATTGATTTCGACACTTTGAAGGAGGATGCTGATGATGATCTAGCTGATGAGCTTAGCAACAAAGAAGATGATGAAGATGATAAGGTTGATGAAGTTGATGAAGATGATGAGGATCTAATGGAGAGTACAGCTACTGTACAAGTAGCTCTTAATAAGGTGTGTCATGTTAATTTTTTTTATTCCAATGACTTATGCACATTACTCATATAGATCTGTAAACTATCATTCATGGTCATTCATTCAACCACCAGAGCTCTCCCTGCATGGTGCAAGGCTTGTGGTGAACTTCAGTTCCTGATCTGACTGATACCTCGTGATGTCAAGACATGTTGGAACTCAACATACAACATGTTAGATGTGGCAATGAAGTATTGCCCCACCATTGACAGCATCACAGCCAACAAGGCTTTGAAGCTCCATGAGTATGAGCTTGACAATGAAGACTGGACAATTATAGGTGATCTACTTTGCATATTGAAGGTATATTTCCATTTCATTCAAGATATGTATGTGCTTTACTGATCTACCATAGATATATAAGGATGCAACACTGTTCTTCTCCCAGGACACAGTGGCAACAATCACTCATGTAATTCCGACAATGGATTGCCTTGACACCTTTCTTTGTGGGACCAACACTCAACAACTTTCACCACTGATCAAACATGCTCTCAAATTTGCTTATGAATCAATCAATAAGTACTACTCAAAGACGGATATGTCAAATGTCTACCAGATCACTATTGGTAGGCTTTATGTCTGCTTCATTACCCATTGCTGAAACAGTTTTATAGACTTACATCCTAACCTTAAGCTTAAATACTTCTATAAGCATGGTTGGGAGAAGGTGTGGATTGATGTAGCTGAATCAATTGTTTGAGATAAATATGCCAAGTATGCTGCACTTAGGAAGTCAGACTCAACCAAGGTATGTTAAAAGTTATGCTACCAATTTATACTGATTCCAATTACCATTTAGACAGAAGATCTTGTGAGCACTGATAGTTTTACAGATTTCTTAGAGTGTGTTCAGCAAAAGATAGCATAAGACAATATCTCACATGGGATTGTGATCTGGGGGGGGGGTAGATTGTATCTTGGTTTTCTCGTATCTGTATTACCTGAACACTCCCTGAATCTCAATAAAATACACATTTCCTTTCTGGGATGACCATCACCTAAGTGTGATGACACATGATCAGAATGTGCATATAAGGGAAAATGTGACTCACATGGGCAGGATGGAGCATGCACCAAGTGTGCATGATAATGAAGGCACATTGTGTCCTCGTATATTCCTCCTTGGTGCATTACATAGTGGCAGAGAGAGGGTTTATTTGTGAGTATTAATGGCATATATTTTTCAATCTGAATCAATACAATGCTTTGCGTTAGCCAACATTAGCTGACATTAGCCAATTACCCCACATATATGTGTGTTCTCAAATTCAATGCCTCTAGATGACAATGAGAGAAAGTGCCTTGCGCTCATTATTGGGCTCACATCTGTGGCCACAGGAGCTGCTGCTGTGTTGTCATATGCATCGTGCTTCAAGAAGGTCGCACAGCATACATCAATCCTTAGGGGCAAACAATGGATAGATGAGCTTCTCAACAGGCATGATGGAAGATTCCACAATAAAATGGGCATAGATAAGGGTGTCTTCAACATGCTCTTAGAATTGCTTGTGAAGGAGGGTGGACTGAAAGATAGCTGATATGTGTCTGCAAAGGAGCAATTGGCAATCTTCCTGCACTTCGCACATCGAGCATTATCTAACTGTGGACTGCAAGAACACTTCCAGTGTAGCCCTGATACCATCTCAAAGTGAGGCAAATATAACTGTGTTTCTAAAATCTAATGGCAAGATCAGAGCAATTCACCATGTGCTTGATGCGCTAACTTTGCCTACAATATATCATGGGCTCCTTGAGCTCCCAACTCGGAGCTTCCCCATTCCAGATGAAATCAGACAAAGCACCAAATATTATCCTTGGTTCAAGGATTGCATTGGCATAATCAACAGAATGCATATCCTAATGCATATGCCTGAGGCAATGTGGGCATCATATCAGAACCAAAAAGAGAATATCTTGCAGAATGTACTCATTGCATGTACCCTGGACATGATGTTTGTCTATGTCCTGCCTGGATGGGAGGGTAGCACTGCTGATAGTTGAGTTTTTGATAATGCACTAGGTTCTGATTTTGCAATTCCTGAGGGCTGCTATTATCTAGTGGATGCAGAATACCCAAACTGTGATGCACTCTTGGTCCCATATTGGGGAGTGCAATACCATCTCAAGGAGTGGGGATAGGCAATAGAACAGTATGTATTTGCTATCCCCTCTTGCATGCATGCTAATCTATATGCAGCTGGCCTCAAAATTATAGAGAGCTCTTCAACTTTAGGCACACACAACTCCGTAATATGATTGAATGCATATTTGGCATGCTAAAGAAGTGCTTCAAAATCATGACACTTCCTCAGGAGTATGATTTTGAGACTTAGGCTCAGATCATGTGTGCGCTCACAGCTGTTCACAACTTCAGCAAGATGCATGGCCCTGATGACCCACTGTTCAAGGAGAAGTTCATGGGTTTGGGCACAGATGCAGAGTATGACACCAGTCCAACTGATTGTGCTAACACACGAGCAGAGCAGACAAGAGCTGCTGCACGAAGGGACACAATTGCATGGGCAATGTGAGATGACTACCATTCAAAAAGGAATCACTCATAAGTAGATTACAGTATCCAATTGTTGTATTTCCCACTTGGGCCACATAGAGATGTATTGTATATGCATGAATGTAATTCTAAAGTTGTATGTGAAATGCAGGGTAAGTGTGCCTGGCCATTATCTTGCCAACATGCTAATTACACAATCATATCTCCTCATACACATATGCTCATACCTCGCGCATCCTCATCTTTGCAAACATTCTGCCCTCCCTCAAAATGAAAAAGGAAGATAACAAAGAAAAGAAAGAAGTGGTGACAACCAAGTGAAGCAGTGATAATGAGGTGACCCTCATCATCACCTTGTTTGAGGAGAGAAGCAAGGGTCATTGGAGCAATAATAACCCCAAGAAATCAGCTTAGGTTGCATGTAAGGCCACCTTGAATGGCTCAGAAAAACTATCTGGAGGTATATACAAGGATATCTTGGCCATCAAAAGTAGATGGCATCAAGTAAGCACTTCGTGCCTGGTATATATATGCACCCACACAAAGATGTATAGCTCAAAGGGGAATATGACATTATCAAGAATATACACAGCCAGTCTGGGTGGGGATGGAATCACACAAAAAATCTCCTGAAGGTCCAGGACGATGTCTGGGAGAAATATGTCAAGGTGGGAGATCAATTCTCATGGGACGAGATCTTAATGCATATATTTGATGTGCATATATTCATAGAGTCACCCCAAGGCCAAGATTTGGTGCACAAAGCCTTTCCCACTGTATGATGAGATGGCAGACCTCATGGACAGATCACATGCCACAGGAGAAAATGTATTCAAACCCAAAAAGGTGGGCACAGATTCAGAGGTAGCTGGGATGAATGCCGGCTCATCCTCCATCCTGATTGACCCCGTCCTCCTTGTGAAGTCAATCAGCCAAGAAAAGGTGTACTTGGACAGTGATTCAGATCCAGATGTATGTTCATTGTCCTTGATGCAATCTCACTATCTATAACTTTGCAGGATGGTACACCCAACATGCCAAATGAAGGTAACAATAAAGATAAGGAGAACAAGGGCACAGATGATAATGGCCCCATGAGAATTTGTTTATATCAATTTAATAGCATCTAACTACATCAGGATGACAAGACTATGGACATCAAATTATCCCACAAGCACGCCAAGAGTGTCTCGTTAACTGGAAATGAGCAACACAAAGTGTATCGCCTATTAGCAGCTCAGGGAATCCAAGACATAGTGAGCATGATGTCCAAAATGGTGGGAGCCCTCAACAGCATGATCAAGCCAGAATCAACCAATCCTTCTACTTCTGTCATGCCTCCACTGGACAAATGCTCCACCATAATCAAAGCCATCAAACAGGATGAGTATCTCTCAAAGGACAAGTTCTGCAATGTGATGATACTACTTACACTCAATAATGACATTAGGACTGTCTACCTGGCCATCGATGATCCTAAGGCATGTTCTTGCTATCTTTAAAAACAGTTAGAACATTATTGCAAACTTGCATAATCGGGAATGGGGAAAAACCAAAAGAACAGTTTATTCTGTACAATAACATGGTGTAAAGAACAGGTTGTGTCATAGAAATAAAGTGTGTTGTCATGTAGAAATCAAGCTTTGTTGCAATCCCCCTGATGTGTATGCACCCAGCTGATGACATAACTGCTACAGATTAAGATATTATTTACAATATTGATGCACGTGAGTCTATAGCTCATATGCTTGTCAGTTTGTGCATTACACAATGGTCACACAGCCATCATGCAGTGTCACAGAGATAGTATCTTGAGTGAAATACAGGTCCAGAGCAGTATTTCATATTGGCTGGGGTTGTTGCAACTCAGACACAATCTAAAAAAGATTGAAATGGTTTCCAAACAGCAGTTTTGTCTCACTCATAGCAGAATTTATTCGAGAAAGCATTTTGGCTGGTATCTCAAAGTGTGACAGATTTCCTGAATGCACTCTTAGACATTCCGATGGATGGTGCCAATGAGTATAGCAAACTCAATAACTTCTTATCTCAGCCACTCAAGAAAGTCCATGATCCAATTCAGTGGTGGTGGGATCATTGCAAAATATTTCTGACTCTCTCAGCAATGGCATTTGACTACCTTAGCATTCCTGGTGTGTTCTTCATAAAAATATTTGATCCTTTTGCTGATAACATTTCTAGCAACCTCAACCTCTGTCAAGCGACTCTTCTCACAAGGCCAACAATTGTTACATTTCTCATGCAACCAACTTTCACCAGACACTATGCGAGCATCCCTCTGCTTTGGGGATTGGTGTCGGAAGAACCTTGTTAGTATACCAAGTATCACTGCTGCAATCCACAAGTCACGTTATGGAAGGAAGGAGGCATTGAGTGAGGTGGATACAATAAGTTCTGGTAGATATTCTAGTGTTGAAATCTGAGTTTGGTAGCTATGCTTGTATATAAAACTTTAGAGTGATTCATAGTATTAGATACCATAATGCAATATACTATGGTGTTATACACCATGGTTTGTTAGATATACCACAGGTTAGACCTGCCACCATAGGTATGGTGTAGTGCATAGGTGTGATGTTACAGGTAGTGGGTATGGTGTGTCAAAAAAAACCCATGGTGTCACCCATGCTGATCCTTAGTTATCTATAAGAAATGATGGATAACTGAAGTCATCATATCCCAAGCACACCAGGTGTTGGGACACCTTGGCCCACAGAAAACTGCTAAATACATATAACACCATTATTGGTGGCCCCATATCACCTGATTGTCACACTTTCCCTTGTCCGATGACTAGGTTTATTTGCCGCTCGGACCTGTCCGCGGACTAGGGTTCCTGGAATCTCCCCTATCCAGCAATATCCAGCGTTTCCCAGCATTTTGGAAGTCCGAACCCCGAAAGCACGTGCCCCCTTTCACCTCTAAGTGATTCCGATGGCCTCCCACGCCTCCCACGCCCTTGGCAACCTCCGGACGACGCGACTCAACACGAGCTCATCGTCTCCCACGCCGAGCTCATCGTCTCTGACAGTGAGCACACCCCCTCCGGCCTTATATTAGTTAAATAAATATAATATATATACCGTTGGAATCGGAAAAATAAGCAGAATACGAATATGGGCTTAAATATTAAATATAATGAGGTTCCTGAGGCTTGCACTCCCCTGGCAGAGAGGCTTAGGGCCGGCTCAACTTTTGTCATAACTTCCACGTGCCTTCCCGCATGTGTCATTCTCCACGGCAACCTCCGAACAATGCCTGTGGTCTAGCTCACCGTCTTCGACATCGAGCATGCTATATCTCAAATAAATATATAAGAACTGGGCCAGCTCAACTCCATCAGATATTGAATATTTTTGGAGAAAATGTCGATTCGATTCCATGAGTTTCGAGACATAGTGAATTGATGAACGGCCCGAATAAACTATTATGTTAACGTCCCACGAGCTCAAAATGACTGACGGTTAATGATTCATTTTGGTTCAATTCATTTTGTGACTTAGAAGATTTTTGCACGCTGCTTTGTGGCACCCCGGCAGCCTCCGAACGGTGCGACCTCATTGTTTCTCATGTCAGATTCATCATCTCCAGCAGCGAGCGACGCTCGCTGCTCCCTCAATAAACAAGAGACATAAATATATATAATTGAAATTGTCTTGACAAGAGGATCATATATATATGTGTGTCATATGTAATATATTGGTGCTTCGACCCATCGCCGCGACTTTGAATGGAATTTTTGAAAGGAGATTGGAAAAATAGGTTAGAAAACGAGAGCATGAAAGAAGAGAAAGCGCACCACAGAAAGTACACCGAGTGAGAGGCTCCCGAGGTATCGGAGGCGAGGAGGTTTATGTGGAAGGTAATGCTAGGGGAGGGGGACATCTGAAGTACAGAACGATGAGTCAGGGCAAGCATGATGCAGAGATAAATAGCCGATGGCCTGAGGGATCTCACCTATCATACTGGACTCACGTTTGGTGTGTTCAAGTCGTCCAGCCAGGGTGTTGGGTGGTCGAAGACGATGCCAGGAGAGGGAGAACATCTGAAATAAAGCGATGAGTCGAGGGAAGCATGTCGCAGAAATAAATAGTCGATGGCCCGAGGGACCTCACCTACCGGTATCACGTCTGAAATAAAGCAATAACTCGAGGGAACCGTGACGCAGAAATAAATAGTTGGTGGCCCGAGGGACCTCACCTACCGGAATCACGTCTTGTATTCAAGTCGTCCAGGCCAGGGTGTCGAGTAGTCGAAGGCGATGCTGGGGGAGGGAGGACTTCTGAAATAAAACGATGAGTCGAGGGAAGCGTGACGCAGAAATAAATAGTCGATGGCCCGAGGGACCTCACCTACCGGAATCACGTCTCGTATTCAAGCCATCCCGCCAGGGTGTCGGGTGGTCGAAGGCGATGCTGAAGGAGGGAGAACGTCTAAGTTGAAGTGATGACATACGAACCATGCACACACCTTTGCTATGGACTCAAGTCCATGAAACGGATCGCTTCCACTCACGGCCTACAAGGATGGGGAGCACTCATATACGAGCTCTCCGTGGCAGGCGCGGACTGCGATGTGATGCTCCGTTTCTGCGCATATGCTACAAAGTGTGTCAGTATGGTCGGTGCTGCAATGTGTCTTGACGGCTGGAGCATGACAGAAGTTAGGGGAGACCACGGAAGCTCGGGGCAGATTCTTCGCAATCGCTAGCGTCACCATTCCTGTGATTGTCATCCCTCACCGTCGAGTGAATCCATGTGAGCCCCGACTGAGTAAATACTG
>QFEY01000559.1:0-31905 GCA_003316435.1 Russula virescens | reverse complement strand
GCGGGATGCATACGCTAACACACTAGCAGTTCCGGTGGCCATAGTTGTGAGTCCAATCACCAGCACAAGGCACTTTCTCGCATTGTAATCTAGAGGCATCGATTTTGTTAACGCATGTATATGTGCCCGGAATGTAGAGTAATCAGCTACTGTCGGCTACTGTCGGCTAATGTGAAGCAATCAAATTGATTAAAATCGAGGTACTATACGCTCACAAATGAACCCTCTGCTCGGCTCAAGAGCTCCGTCGCTATGTAAGGCACCGAGGAGGATATTAATACAATGTAACACTACGACACGTCTTCATCAACATACACTTCACACGCATGCCTTGGCCATGTGAGATCCCCTCACGTGTACATTCTGATCACACATTGTCACACCTGAGCATGGCTCATGACGGTTCTCTGAAAAAGGAAATGCATATTTCATTGAGATTATGGCGCATTCGTGTGACTCGAAAAAGAGAAAACCGTATCTCTATTGATAAGACCTTGTCTGAGGCCTTACTTGCGATAGCAAGCCTAGTGATGTGCGAGTAATCAGTGAGTTTTTGGGTGAAGTCGCGTCGTGCCTAATTAGGAAGGTACCCGGCCCGGATAGGACCGGAAGGTAGTGCGACTCTGAAGTTGATTGCTTATAGTCCAATCAATAGACTCCGGGTGGCTTGTAACTAAATACAAGGCCAAGAGTGAATGCTAATGAGCAGAAGAGGGGCCTTCAGAGGTGCACTAAGATCGAGGTGAGACAATAGCGTGTATTTGGAATAACACAAGCTTGAGGTTTTGTACGAATACAAACACATCTTTATATACTACTGCAGTCTTTCCAGAATATTCCGAAACACATATCAACGAGTAAGCGATCAGTAAGCAGATGAGATCATGAGTAATCAACGAGTAAGCGATCAGTAAGTAGACGAGATCATGAGTAATCAACAAGTAAGCAATCAGTAAATAGAAGGACAACGACAAATCGATGGAGTCAGCGAGGCACAGACGAGGCAACGAAACACCACCTAGTAATCGTACATTAGGTCACGAGATCAGAGGCACAGCACGTAACAGTCATCCCCCCCCCAGATGATGACTTCCACGTCATCATATCAATCTGTAACGTTACCGCCTTCCTGATAGTCGGCCCAATCGAAGTCGTAATCTTCGGGTTGGGGGTCAGCGGCTTGATCGAGGTAATCTTCGGGCACCGGGTCAGGAGTTTTGACGAGGCGATCGTCAGCAATAGTGTGGCAGATCTCGAAGAAGGTGTAGCCCGGTGTTAGGTTGGAGAACATACACATCGCATGTTTATAGTGAGGGTGTCGTTTGTCTACGGTGCACTTCCCTTTGCTGCAGCATTTCGCGTGCGGGATCCGGCACTGTTTTTTGTAATGCCCCTTTTGTCCACACCCACCACATTGGTTTTCATGTTGCTTCCTCTGTAGATACTCCCTGCAGCTTTCTTTCTTCTTCGAGTGTGACTGGTTAGCAGTGGGAGAAGTGAAAGGGTCGGGCAAAGGGGGTGTGAGCGTGCGCAGTGCCTCAAAAGGTTCGGGTAACGGGGTGTGTCTCCCTCGATCCGCGTCGAGGGACGGGTATCCGTGAAATCGAGGAGGGTGAGGTAGGGGGTCTGGAGAAGGTGATGGGGAAAGGACTCGCTCAGAGACTTCTGGGCTCTGAACGATCATTTCTAGTGGCGTATCGGGCAGGGAAGAGAGTTCGACAATGCGGGAGAGAGGGGTGGCGACAACGACGACGTCCTTTGGGAAGAACTCGAGGTCGGGGTTACGGGTCCCCGGGACGCTACCTTGGCCAGCGAGTAGATCAAGCTGATGTTTGATGCGAGGGATGGCACGAGCGGATCTGAGAAGCTCCCTAACCTTCAACTGAGAGTCAGCGAGAGTAGCTAGCTCTAGGTTATGAGCAGCGGCCGAGGCTCGCACGGCGTTCAGGAGTGATTGGATTTTCTTCGCCTGCTCCTTTAGGGTTGCAAGAGACTGGTTGGTTTTGCGGAGGCGGTGGATGTCAGCAAGGATCGAGGGGTCATCTAGTTGGTAGAGGGCGAGTGTAAGAACTGTGTTGAAAGGATGATCCTCCACAAGAGCATCAAAGTCGTCAAGGGAGGGAGATGGTTCCCCTTCGCGTGGGGCCTGCGCGGTCACAACAAGGGGGGCGTAGTAGACTTCTCCCCCACGTCCTGTAGTTCCAAGAATCATGGGTTCGTCCTCTACCAATCTGTATTTGACGTACTTCACGGCGGTAGGTTCACCTTCTTGTTCGATGATGAGGGCAGGGTAAGAAGCGGGGAGCTTGGCGACTGGTAACCACATGTCGTGGGGGTGGTTGTCTTCACCCTCCTTGGCTGGTGGTAGCCAGCGAAGGAAGTTGGCGGTCTGAGTGAGTGGGAGTGCTGTGATCATGTCTTGATCTCTCAAGAGGGAGACGTTGGCGGCAATAGGAGGTGGTTCTAGAGGAGGAATGAGGTCGCTGTTGTGGAGGGTTGGCGTTGGAAGAGAGGCCATGGCTTTGTCCTCTCCAGGGGTTGGGAAATAAGGGGCACGTAATGCAGCCTCGTTCCAAGCGATGTCATCGAGGAAGGCTCTCCTGGCGTGCTCCCTGATAGCGTGGGGGAGGCATGAGGTTGATTGGGTGACGTACCAGTTCCCTCGGATGTCTAGTGGAGAAACTAGACCGACCTCTAGGTCTTCTAAGACTTTTGGGCTGCGAAGCGATAGTCCTTTCGGGGGAGGACGAGGATTAACAGAGACGGAGAGGGTTTGCACTTCTTCCCAATCACGCCTTTTGATGGTGGCGATAGGCCAAGAGTATAAGGGTGGGGATTCCGGTCGCAGTCGTTCAGTGAGAGAGCGGTTTACAGTGTGATTAGAAGGGATCCCGCTGAGATCGAAGAAGTGAGAGTGGTCAAAGGTCTGGCGGATTTGGTGAAAAGCGAGGGCTTCAAAAAGAGCAGGCGGGATCCGGGTAATTGGGGTATTCGCAAGCTCTCTCACGAGGGAAAAGGGAGTGTGGTGTTCTGCTCGTGAGATGGAGAGAGAGGTAAGGCGATGGGTGACTTCTTCGAGATCGTGATCTATGTTTTGAGGTTCGGTGTTATCAATAGGAGGAGAAGGAGGAGATACTGGGGTGAGAGAAGGAGGGGAGTCTGGAGAGGTCGCCATAGAGAGTCTTCGAAGATGCAGGGTTCTTATATCTGTTTGAGTGAGGTATTCTTTGATAAGGTCAGGGGCTCGGATTTGATCTGCTGGTTCCCATGAGTCTTCAGCGTGTGAGTATCCCTTCCACCTGACCCTGTATTGCAGGGTCTTTTTACGCCCAAACTTATGCATCCCTACAATTTGCTCCACTTCCCATTCATGTTCCCCATCGATCAGATCAGGTGGCGGTCGGGTGAAATTCTTGCTGTGTTCTGGAGTCTTGCGATAAGGTGATAGGTACGAGGCATGGAAAACGTTATGAATTTTCCACTGAGCGGGGAGCTCCAATTGGTAAGAGGTAGGTGATACGACATGAGCGATATGAAAGGGGCCATATCGTTTTGGTGCTAGTTTCTTTGATGGGTACATCATCCTCAAGTTAGTTGCGTCTAACCATACTTGATCATTGAGCTGATAAGGTTTGAATTTCGTTTGTTTAGTCATTTGTTTCTGCGCCCGTTCGATAGCTGAGATAACTTGAGCCCGGATAAGTTTAATCGCTTCGAGGCGTTCTTCGGTGGTCTTGAACTTGGCTTTATGTAGTACCTGATGAGCTTTAGGGAGGAAGCCCATAAGGACCTCATAGGGTGTTTGTTTGGTGGTCGCTGAAGGGCGAGAGTTTATAGCATAAGTGACGACTGGCAACCATTTCGCCCAATCCGAAGCGTGCGTGTTGCACAGAGTACGCAAGATTGCTTCCATCGATTGATTAGTTCTTTCAGACTGGCCATCTGTCTGTGGGTGATAGGCCGTACTGATATTTTGTTTGATCCCCAGAACGTTGCACAAGTCCCTGAACAAATCAGAGGTCACGCAGGGGTCTCGGTCCGAAATAATCTTTTCCGGGAGCCCATAGTGTGGGAACACTCTTTCTGCATAAAGCTGAGCAAGTTCCAATGACGTCATAGATTCTTTGCAGGGCAAAAGAACAACTGCCTTAGAACAGTCATGATCTGTGATGGTGAGGATCGAGTCAAAGGTGTTTGAGGGTGGTAGTTTGGTCACCCAATCGATGGACACAGTCGAGAAGGGCACCGCTCCAGGCTCAGGTGTGATAGGGAAAAGTGGGGGTCGGTTTGGATGGGTATTGGTTTTGGTAGACTGACAGGTGGCGCACCCCTTCACATAGCTCCTAACAAAATCTTTCATTTTTGGCCACCAGAAGTCGCGCGCCACTGCGATAAGTGTTGCGGCCGCTCCGGAATGTCCTGCTGTGGTCGAGTTGTGGTAATGCCTGACCAGTTTTCTCATCAATTCTTGGTCATTAGGGACCACGAGTCGTCCTTCTTTGGTCCAATGGCGGTCATTTGATGTGATAGCGTAGGTTTCTGAAGTCTTGGTAATTTCAGGGGTATATTTAGCTTGGGCCTCGAGGACGTCCTCGTGTAAGGGTAGGAGATCTAGGGCCTTCACAAATAGGTGCGAGGGGAGGGCTGTGACCCCTTCGTTGTCATTTTCTCCGGTTGGGTAATCTGGCCTCCGAGATAATGCGTCAGTGCGGTTTTGTGGTCCTGGTTTGTGGATAATGCGGAAATTATATCGAGAGAGTGTGTTGATGCCTCGAGCGACGCGTCTGTTAATTTTCTGGGGGTGTCGGTAATACGCTAGGTTGGCATGATCAGAGAAAACCGTGACCGGGATTTCCGTGTGAGCGAGGATAGGTTGCCACTGTTCAAGACCGAAAACGAGCGCTGTAAATTCTCGGTCCCATACATCGTAGTTCCTTTCGGCTTCATTAAGGGTCTTTGAGGCAAAACCAATGGCCCTCCATTTGCCCCGGTCATCTCGTTGGAATAACACTGCTCCGAGGGCAAACTGCAAAGCATCAACTTCCAACTCATAGGGTCGTGTCGGATCAGGGGCATTGAGTTCCGGATCATTGCATACCCGACTAATAAGTTCATCTAGCAAAGCGTGGGCTTCATCGGTCCAATTAAATTTGCACCCCTTCTTTGTTAGAGCAGTGAGGGGGCGGGCGATTTTTGCAAAATTACGAATGAAAGGTCGCTGATATCCCAGGACTCCTAGAACTTGTCGAACTTCTTTGACTGAGTGGAGTTCCCTTGGCCAGTCTCGGAGCCCTGAGATTTTCGTGGGATTGATACGAGCGACCCCATCTTTCACTACATATCCAAGGAAGTCTACTGACGGCTGCTCGAACGAACATTTGGAGACTTTGAGGAAGTAGGAGTGCCGTGCGAGAGTTTCGAGGAATTCGTGTACAATCTTGCGATGTAGGGCGAGTCCTTCCGGGGTGGCATCGGTTCCGATACAAACATCGTCCATGAAATTCGCAAAATGTTCTGGGTATCTTTGTTTGAGCCGTCGTAGGTCACGATTCATTGCTCGTTGGAAGACTGAGGGTGCGTTCTTTAGTCCGAAGGTCATGACTTTTGGGATATACGACCCAATGGGTGTCTTAAAGGCTGCTTTACGTCTGTCTTTCGGGTCGATTAGGATGTTATGATACCCGTCTTTGATGTCAAATTTCGAAAAGAGCCTCTTCCCTTTTAACTTGTCAAGTTCAGTTCTGGTGTCGGGCATATAGTACTTGTCGTCGACGGTGATATCGTTGAGTTTGCAATAATCGATGACCATACGAAGGTCTTCACCCTCCTTCTTTTCAATGAAGAAAACAGGAGACTGAAATTCCGATGGCCCTTCTTCGAGTTGTCCTTTGTCTAGGCTGTCGCGAATTTTGTTTTGTAGTACCTCAGTCTCTCGTTTATTTAGGGGATAGACTTTGCAGTCCAGGTGGTCCGGAGCTCCGTCTTTCAGAGTGATGGTGAAATTTTCGGGTCTGTTCAGTGGGAAACGTGCTGCTAGGGTTTGATCGAAGACCTTCGCGTGTCGCTGATATTCTGCGGGTAACGTGGCCTCCGTGAGGTGGTCACGTGTCTTGTGGGCTTGCGCAGCCCACTGTTGAGCGAACGACGTTCGTTTCACATAGATTGCTTCGCCTTCTCTTGGGAACCTGCAAGCTTGCAAAGCTTTGATTTGGAGTTTCTTTAACCATCCTTTTGCTCTGTCCCATTGGGTGAGTTTTAGCCCCCATCTTCCGGCGATTCGTCCAGTGATCCAGTCTACACGCGGGTTGAATGCTCTTAGAAACGAATACCCCAAGATGGCTCTGTCGCTTCCAAGGTCTGCAACATAAAATCGTAGATCCTTCTTCTGGGTACCAAGTTCTACCTCGATATTTGCATAGGATGTTACGACTCCCGTCGAGTTTCGAGTCCCATCGACGTTTAAGACTTTTACGGGTTCTGCCAGGGTTTTCAGGTGTACTTGCAGTCTCTCTGCCGCTCTAGGATCCAAGAAATTATGACTTGCGCTGCTGTCTAGTAGCGCCTTTTCGACCTTGCACGCAGGTTTGAAGAAAAAAGGTACGTGAATTCCAGATTTCGTCTTCCTAATGTACATCGTGCTAATTTTGCCCTCAGGTTCGGTCGTAATCTGTCGGGCCCTCAAAAATCCTTGTCTTCCGTCTCCGAGTCCGATCCTTCTCCGATAAGTTTCTCGAGCAATTTCTCGCGTTTTTCTTTGGTCATGGCGCGGATCGTGGCATGAACGTCCAAGACTGTAGCTTTGTATTTCGGGGGTGGATCCTCGTCTTCTTTTTCTTTGACTTCGACGACACGGGCGCACACCGGTGAGCCGGTCTTCTTTTCACTGGACAGTTTGGCTCTCTTTTTCTCAGGGCAATCACAGGCCATGTGTCCGTCTTTCTGACAAAAGAAACACCCTCCACACTTCCTCAATTTCTCGCACTCCTCGTTAGTCAGCTTTGCGAGTTTCGCAGAGTTGACTTGCATTCGGTCATCCTCACGGATTTCGTCTCGGTTGCACCCGCGGGAGCCGTTACTCTTTGGGGTCTCTTTTGCTAACTGGAGTGCTGCCTGCCAACGAGCCTCTCGGGTGCTCTGGTTAGGATTTCTGCCGCGGCCTCCGATCTCGGCCTTTACTATCTTTCGGCGGCGCAGTTGGCGACGAGCTTCGCCTTGCCACTGATCCAGATTAACAGGCCAATGTTCCAGTGCATAGATTCGAGCAACTAGGCCATGCAGATGGCCATCTCGAAAGGCCTTGAGGGTTCCTACATCAGTGCGAGTCATTCCGGCCTGGGCGATCAGGTTTTCGAACTTCGCAATGTAAGTGTCTATTTCTTCTCCTTTGAGGTCTAGGGTGGCTAATTCCGCTGCTGCTCGTTCCATAGCTGCTGAGTCGGCGAATGAGGACTCGAAATCTGCTCGAAAATTTACCCATAAAGCTTCGTCTTCTCGGGAATATCGATTGTTATCCATGTCATCAGCCAGTTGTCGGACTCGGTTGGTTGCCCAATCGTTGACATTTGGTCTGCGGATCTGTCCGAGGCAGGTAAGGACCCGGTAATAAGGACTTGCCATTCGTGGATGTTGATCATTCATCATCCAATAGAGGATGAACTCCCGGATGAAGTCTTGAGCTTTGGAGCGATCTCCTGTGAAGAACGCTGGCAGGTCTCCTTCTAATTTATTACCCATATCCTTTTTCTCAGCATTTTCGATTCTTCCAGGTTCAGGTAACGGCTGATGTGGTGGCGGGACTGGGCCTGGATTATTATCTCGAGGCGGCGGGTTCACGCTCAGGTCGAGGGCCCTTCTAACCAAGAGGGCTTCTTCAGTTTCTGTCATTTGTCAAGTCTGAGGTTGGGGTAGTATTGCTGGTAAGTAATGCTCTCGGGGTTGAGACGCTTCGATTGGGTCAGCAATATCTAGAAAGATCGGAGCGTCGGCAAGGTTGTCTGCTAGGTCCTCGGTTTCGGCAGTCGGGGCGACGGGATTCGCGTATTCGAGGGTTTCCTCTTCTTCAGGTGGAGGGGCAGGCGGTGAGGATTGTTCTGTAGGTGGCTCCCTATGGGCGAGGCGGTTGTTCGGGTGTAGCGGGTGATTAGGATGCCAATACCCTAATCCTTCTTTTTCGGCTTTCTCTTTAGTGAAGGCTGCTGTTTGTCGAGTAGAGTAAAATGCAGCGTTCCCTTGTCTAGTTAATATATACCAATTGTCGTTGATGAATTCAACTGGTACTGATTTTGTCCCCTTTGGAAGATAATACCCTGGGTTTTCTACATGGGATAACCAAAAGCTTTGTGGGGCGAACAGAAGGTCAGGTCGAGCGCGGGCGGGTGCGGTAATGTATTTCTTTTCATCTTCGGGGAAGCGTACTGTGAGAAGTTCTGGTAGGTCTTGCCCGGACATGTACTTCGGTGAGGGCACAAAGTGAGAATGAGAAGCTTGTGTTAATGATAAGACCTTGTCTGAGGCCTTACTTGCGATAGCAAGCCTAGTGATGTGCGAGTAATCAGTGAGTTTTCGGGTGAAGTCGTGTCATGCCTAATTAGGAAGGTACCCGGCCCGGATAGGACCGGAAGGTAGTGTGACTCTGAAGTTGATTGCTTATAGTCCAATCAATAGACTCCAGGTGGCTTGTAACTAAATACAAGGCCAAGAGTGAATGCTAATGAGCAGAAGAGGGGCCTTCAGAGGTGCACTAAGATCGAGGTGAGACAATAGCATGTATTTGGAATAACACAAGCTTGAGGTTTTGTATGAATATAAACACATCTTTATATACTACTGCAGTCTTTCCAGAATATTCCGAAACACATATCAACGAGTAAGCGATCAGTAAGCAGATGAGATCATGAGTAATCAACGAGTAAGCGATCAGTAAGTAGACGAGATCATGAGTAATCAACAAGTAAGCGATCAGTAAATAGAAGGACAACGACAAATCGATGGAGTCAGCGAGGCACAGACGAGGCAACGAAACACCACCTAGTAATCGTACATTAGGTCACGAGATCAGAGGCACAGCACGTAACATCTATCTGGATACCCCCAAATCACAATCCCACGCAAAATTCTGTCTCACACTTTCTGTTGCCGAATGCACCCTTAGCCATGAAGCAAACGCAAGTAGTTTAAAGTAACATCTGGAGGAAAGAGCTGTGACTGTTACAGTAATCGAACCAATGCAACATTGATTGGAAATGGTCAAACTGGAAGTCAACATTAATACGCCGTCACAATCGGTGGAAGGAAGAGATAGTAATCCATTGCTGAGACTCTAACAGAGGGAGCCATTGTTGTGTCCCTCGACCTTGTAAGCATGCCTGCATCGCTCTGTCGTCGGCTAGTACTGGACAAGCCACCCCAGGTTCCACTACTGAGGCTATACAAAGTGGACACTGGACACGCGCATATAGTACAACGCACACACTCGATGGACTATGTTACTCTCGTCGGATACTTATTAGATGCTGCTTTCATCGTGTCCTGCTTAATGACACTCCAACTCGGAAAACTCCGACCACATCTCTCACATCTCAGGCCCAGGCCCAGCTGTCCTCCCCAATTCCTCTCTTTCCGTCCACATCGCAGCGGGCCTCAAAACTCCGAGTAAAAAAATTTGGGCAGGGCATATACTATAAGGTAGAGCAAATCCATACTCATCCAATGTCCGGGGTCTGTGACTGTCTGTGACTGATGTGTGACAGGTAGCTTAGCAGAGGCACATGAGACAGGCTGACATGAGATGAGGGATATAAGATATATTACAGAAGTAGCACAGATTTTTGGAATATAGGGGGGTCACAACCCTGCTTTCAGGTCATCCATGACCATTTCTGGCATCATCCGATGTCTCCTATACTTTGGGGCTGCAAACTCCCATGCAGGTGGAGGTCAAGGTGGACTGGCTGGTGTGGTTCGCTGTTTCTTCTTTGAGAAGTTTCCCAAGTTTAAGATGTCCCTGAGCTTTTGCCTCTTTACTCTAGGCATTGTTCAGTGCCCAATATCAATTGCTCGAGCGTTGATGAGGACAACACATTGACAAGGAGTCAAACACAGTACGACAGCACTTTGGACGCGACTTAATTACATCACGTGGTCGTTGCCATTTGTCCATACTTATGCGACCTTTTTTTAATAACAACTTTTTGGCTTCATATCTCAAAAAATTGGAACCGACAAAATCCTCAAAACATGAAAAGAAATTTTTTATCGGTCATCGATTTCCTGTAAAGTGCTCATGGTAATTAGAGTTTCAATTTCTTGAGATTGTCACGCAAAATCACGCCACAGTCACAAGACATTGGATGCGTATGGATTTGCTCTACCTTACCAGCGGTCGTCGATAGTAGGCATCGGTATCCCAACTGAATGCCATTTCCCGCCGGCGGATGCGGTCCAATATCGCTCGCAGTGACCACGAAACTGGTAAGTTGGCCTCAGTCTTTCGAAACTATAGCCCACCAACGGGGCCTGATACTCGATGTCGCCCGCCGTGCTATTACGGACGACGAAAGAAACTCGAAAGTCAACAGGTCTTACGGCCCGACCATTTCGCACATAATATCATATATCATGATCATTAACGCTATTACAACATGGATAGTCGCCTAGTCAATCAATCACTGGCCCATCCACCTTCCACCCTTCAACTTCATTAGTCGCTTCCTCGGAATGAGAAAATAAAAGAACGAATTTCATTCTATACTGTACCGTCCATATCTACGTTCCATATACGAACAGCTGCGTTACTTTCTCCCACCGCCACCGCCACCACCACCGCCGCCACCGCCGCTCCCGCTACCACTCAAAATGCCAGCGCTACCAAAGGCACTGCCCGTGGGCGTCATCGGCCAGTCCGCACTTGTCGTCGGGCGGAGTACCTGTGCCTGAGGTGTTCGCGTTGGCAGTGTATGTGATGATGAATGCGATGACTGCGGCGACTGCTGCTGTTGTTGCTGCTGTCCACCCTGAATCGCAGCCTTGGCTGCACGAACCGCTGCGAGGCGATCGACTTTTGTGGATGGTCGCGACCCGAACGTCGCGAGCATAGATTCCACTGCAGCCAGGTTTTTCGAGGTGGACGTGAACGGTGAATGGGGGGAGGAGACGAGGGTAGATGTTTGTGTAGGGGATGAGGTTGCTGGTCCCGAGTGTTGGATCGAGGGTGATGGCGGCACGATTACCATAGGCCGCGGCACGGTTGATAACGATGGTTGTTGCAACGGCAGTTCCGGCTTCTTGAGAGACAGGGTGGTTGCCATCCGTTGAGACAGTCCAGGCGTGGGCGAAGGTGAGTAGTCTATCACGTCGTGTAAGCATTCCTATTCCTCCCTTCAAACGGCGGAGAATGCGTACCACCGGTCCTTTGCCGCTTGGCAGGCGGGTCTACGTCCATCGACACGGGCGCATCCTTGGCGCTGCTCGGAGCCAATGCCGCTTCACCCAACTCCTGGAGTCGACCCAAAAAGACGAGGTAGTAACCCATATGCTCCGATTTCCACATCAGATCCTTGGTCTCGCTGCGTGCCGCCATGCGGAGCGCTTTTAGCGCATCCGCTAGCCGCGATGCCGAAAGCTTGTCCTGGAACTCGAAAACGAGCAGGACCATCATCACAAGGTCTATTGGCGCTATTGTCGCCGGACCGCGCGTCACCTTGAGACAGTCAGGATACGCCACGAGCGTATCGACGAGCAGCTTGTATGTGTGCTGCACCCGCTTCTTCCATGCTGGATCAAGCGGTGCTGTATCCTTTAGCCAGACCGTCTGTTGAGATGTGGTAGTGGCAGAACGTTTAGTGATGGGTCGTGGGTCAAGAATTATCTGTAAGGATTGCGCAATCCAACGAAATGCGGCGTCACGTCGGTCATTAAAGCCGAGGGTGCGAAGGGGCATTGCAAACTCTGTGACAAGCTCATGTACGAGGGTCTGCCGTGGTGTCGGGGCCTCTGCCTTCATTTTCTCGGCATAATTGAGAGCCATCCCAAGTTGTACACGCTGGGAGTAACAAGTATTAGCTCCTGTACAATGTCAAACGAGGTCCGGACGCACCCGAAATATCTCCCGCTCATCGTCCTCTGTGATCTCCATATACTCGATACACACAATCTGTTTGTTGGCGAACATCCGCTTATACTTCGCCGGGAGTTGCTTTCCAGGCTTCCCGGCCTTCTGTTTGTACCAAAACTTTGTCTTGGTCTCACTGTAATAAATTAGCCCGGGGTCAAGAGACCAAAACGGCATTATCTTACTCGTCTTTATCTGCCCATGCCATTCGTAGGGAGTTAAACAAGAAGGAAACGAAGGAACGACAATCAGTGAGACTCACGATAAATCTAATGATGAAACTATCATCGACAAGTGGTGCGCATGGACTTCGGGAGAGAGACCTACCAGGCCATCCATAAATCTGGAGAATACCCACATGCGTTAGTTGAGATAGGGAGGTCAGAAGCCGAAGTTTGCTTACTTTTGGATCGAGGTCAGTCGCTGCTTTCCGTCGATACAGACACGTCGTTCCGTGCCGTCGGGTGATTGGGATACCGCTGAGTGAACAGATGAGCACCGAAGGTGACTAATAAGCAGGCCACATTACCGAAGATGATAGGTGGGATGTAAAAATTTCGAAATATGGAGTCTACCAGGCCAATCTGCTTGACCTCCGACCAGACAACATCTATGACGCAGGACCAGTAGGTTAAGATGACACGACCGCGAAGAGCGAAGCTCCACGCACCGCGCTGATAGTGGGGATCCAAGTCAATTATACCTTCGATTATCTGGTCTAAACCAAAGCGTTAGAGGCCAAAGAGGATAGGGGAAGGGGTCGGCCTCGTAAGGACGGCGTACCATAAAGTGCCTGTGCAGTATAAGTTGTCGAGCGTGGTGGTCTAAGAACGTTCTTAAAAGAGAAGTCTCCGCTGTCTGCCTTCGCGCCGGTCGATTTCTTCTTCTTTGCGATGGGGGTTTCGTTTTCTGAGTCTGAAGAGTAGTCCGAAGCTGAGGCCATGTTTCCGCAGGGTTAAAGTGCGTGACTCGTAGCCAAATCAAAAGCGATGCGTGACATAGGGTAGTGACACGTGACCACGTGAGAGCAGTCACGGTCCGTTAATTGAATTGGAACAAGCTTGAAAGTCGACGAGGATGAGTTCAAGGAAGGTCCCTTTGCCTAGTCGACCTCTGTCTCAAGCTACAACTAGCAGACTAAGAAACCCAGTTAGTAATCCTTTCTCCGCAACAACAACTACAAAACGCGACTCGCTTGCAGCTGAGCTCGAGCGTGGTTAGTACCTTTCATCGGCTAGTACTATCTCCTCACCCCCGCGCGCCGTCACAGACCCACATTTATCCACCGCAAAGAGGCAACAGCGTACACATGCGCTGAATACGACGCTTTCTCAGGCGGCTCTTGAGCGCAAGCTTGCTGCCGCAGAGGCAACTCGACTACAGCTTGAAACGCGTCTCCGCGAACGCGACACTACGATCGAGCGGCTCGAAGCTGATCGCCGTTTGCTTGCTGAGCGCGAGCAGGAAGAGAGAGAGGAAAAGGAGCGTCTGTCGAAGCAGCGAGAGGAAGAAAAAGTGAGTAGCAAAAGGTATCGCCCCTACTACCGCCGCGCTCATTCTGTTCTACCCTATTAGACAAAGGCAGATCAAGACATCCGCACCCTGCGCTCTGCGTTAAGCACCCTCCAGGAGGACCACGCCGATCTCCAGGACAAATTCGATGCGCTCTCACATACCACATCCCAAAAGCTCGCCACACAAGCCGCGGAGCTAACCGCGCGTGAAAGTCAAGTCGAATCCCTCACCATTGAGCTGCGCGAGGCACACGAAGTTGCCACGGCCCACAGCGCGGAAGTACTTCGCCTACAATCCGCACTCGACTCTCAGGCCGACACGCAGGCCGACATCTCGCGACACGAAGCGGAAGAGGCGAGCTGGTCTGTGCTGCGCACTGAGCTTACCCGCCAGGCGGAGCATACGCGTCAGCTCGAGGCGGCGCATGCGCGCGCGACGGCTGAGCTAAGCACCCTACGTGAACGCCATACGGTCATCGAGGTGCTTCGCGAGGAGAACCGCGCCCTCGAGCGTCGTGCGGCTTCCGCGGATGAACTGCGCGAGACTGTGGTTCGCCTCGAGGCGGAAGTACAGTCTGCGCGCGCGGAACGCGAAGCATGGTGTGTCTCCTATCAGGTTTGGTCTATTCTTGTCCCTAACTTTTACGGTACGATTAGGGCGAGGAACACAGTGCCTGAAACACCCTCAACCACCCCCGTCTCGATCACTCAAAGCTTATCGGCACTACGTCTGGAGCACGCGCATCTTCTTGAAGAACATGGTGCTGATCGCGTGACTCTGCGGCAGCGTGAGGCGGAGCTCGCTGACGTACAGGCGCGCGAGGTGGATGCCCGGGCGACTGTCGATACCCTCGTCCAGGCCACTCATGCCGCGGAGGAACGCGCAACGAGGGCTGAGCGCACGGCTGCGCTTGCTCAGAGGGAAGTTGGATTCCTGCAGGCACTCAACGTACGTTTATCCTTTGATCACCTCCCATCCCTTTACCTTTACCCTCTGGGATGTTGATCGTTAATCCATCTCTCACGGATAGGCTAGCTACGCAAGCGAAGAAGCTACACAGGGAGTAGGTCACGTAGACGAGGCCAAAGAGCAGCACATCAAGGACCTCGAGGGTCTGGTGAGCGAATGCAAGGCGCACATACGCGCGCTCGAAACGGAAGTCCAAGAACTTGCGAAGCGACCCGCGGTCAACCAAGGATCAGGTTTGCAAGCATTGCGTGAGGAACTAGCCAATGAGAAGCAGGCGCTTCAAGAAGCGCGCCGAGGTACGTCACGACGTCTTCTTCACCCCCAAGAAACCGACATATATTCCTCAACCTTCTGTCTCTGTTTAGCGCTAGAAGAGAAAGTGGAAGTAGCGCAGAAGGACGGAGAGAAGGTGGAAGAACTCGAGCAGGCCCTCTTTGAGCTTCGTGGCGAGATCGGCGCGGGACGACACGTCCCGCCCGGTGTGCGTGTGCTGTCACTCAGTGCGAACCCCGCTCAGGACTGGGCAGACCTGCGTCAGGCGGCGCTCGATAGACTGAAAGAGGAGAATGCAGCGCTGCTACAGCGCCTCTCTACTCTCGAGACATCTGGCGCACGCAATGCGGTTTCTGCCCCCGACGCGACTCACACTGCCGATGTTGGTGCTCCAGGACCAACGACCGAGCTCGTGCCTCGTGCGAGCTGGGCAGCTGTCTGCCAGGAAAAGGCACAGCTCGAGGAAGAGCTGCGTCAGAAAGAGAAGCGAATGCTTCGTCTCCGACAAGTATTCACTGCCAAGACGGCCGAGTTCCGCGAGGCGCTCTCGGCGATCCTGGGGATCAAGGTAGCGTTTTACGACAACGGGCAAATACGGGTCACGTCTCAGTACGACCTCGGCGCGGCGTTTGTATTTCAGCCTGCGCCGCGGGACGCTAGCAAGGATGGCAATGTGGGAGCGGCTAGGATGCAGCTGGTTGCGCAGGGCGAGGGAGGACCGCAAGAGCTGCCACAGCTGATGCGGAATTGGGTGGAGATCGAGCAGAGCATTCCATGCTTCTTGGCGAGCGTTACGCTCGAATGCTACGATAAGTGGAAGCGAGAGCGGGAGATGGGCAGCACTGGAGAGTGAGGCGATGGTGCCGGGCCGGTCCGGGGATCGAAGGGGGGGCGAACATGTATTGATTCTATCGCGCACATTGACAATTATTTCTTAGCGGGTGATCTGACAAACTGGGAAATGAGAGTGCTTGAGTCACCTGATAATAGGAATGTACCACTACGAGGCCGATTACGGGAGACTCCGGCGAGATACACGTTCTACAGTACTGTGCATCTACGACTTCATCTCTAAGGTCTCTCCTACAATCACCTTCTCTCCGTCATGCCGCACTGTCTGTCTCCCGCAAACTGCCTTCCACTTATTGGGAGGCTTCGCAGACACCCACCTAGTCGTGAGTCCCAGAATGAGAGGTACGTACCACCCTTCGCTTGATAATATTCTATCAGGTCTTTAACAACTTGAACAGACCGCATAGCGTGTCTACCTGTTCTCAACTTAGTGCATCTTTTAGTAGTCGTGAGTCCCAATTCCAGCGGTACGTCTCCCTCTTCAGCTATGTCCATCGACTTGTGAATAAACCTGTCCCAGAGTCATCAAACCATCCAGTACAACTATCCATGACCTCGATGATGATTCGCTTCTCCACCTATTTAATCTTTTTCGACCAAGTCTGTTCGAAGGAGATGAAGACAACATGTTCTGGAAGTGGGATGGCCAGCGTTGGTGGTACAAGTTGGCACAAGTTTGTCGGAGATGGCGACACCTCGTACTGGGGTCTGTCTCTCATCTCCGTCTGTGCCTCGTTTGTACACCTGGCACACCCGTGGCAGACATGCTTGCACATTCGCCGCCCTTTCCTCTCATTATTGGTTGCAACCACATAAGTGATGAACTCACCACAGAAGATGAAGAGGGAATAATGCTTGCGCTCCGACACCGCGATCGTGTGCGATTTGTCTACCTTGAGGTAACTGTTCCAAGTTTAAAGAAGCTCCTCCCTTCCGTGGACGGTGAATTTCCGGCACTGGAATACCTGTGTATTGCATCTCCGAGTCCAGCCGAGCACGACACTCATTTGATACTTCCCCCAACATTCGAAGCGCCACATCTACGCAACCTCTGGTTGACTCATTTTGCCTCTCCAATGGGCTCTCCCTTACTTTCAACTGCCATTGACCTTGTCATACTCACACTTCACTGGACCCACTCAACGACTTATCCTCATCCAAATAAATTTCTCGAGCAGCTTTTACTCTTGCCCCACCTGGAGACAATCGATTTTGGCTTTCGCTCCTCTGTTCCCAATCGTGACATTGAGAGGCAAATCTCGCAGGCATCTATCACGATACACGTCATTCTTCCCAACCTCCGCTTCTTTGACTTCGCAGGTGTCAGTGGTTTCTTGGAAGCTATTCTCCCTCATATGGCCGCGCCTCTCCTTGAGACATTCAGAGTACAGTTCTCCAACCAACTCCGCTTTTCTGTCCCCCACCTCGCAAATTTTATGATGAACACAGAGGATCTCAGGTCTAGCCAAGTCACGTTCATATTCCATCACGAGGCAGTTACTCTGTTCTCATTTATCGCTGTAGGGGCCGGGTTGAGTAACTTCAATGTTGGCGTCTCGTGCAGACACCTGGACTGGCAGGTCTCTTCTGCGACACAAATTTCCAATGTCCTCCGCCCATTATTCTCTGATGTGGTGTATCTCACTCTCGACTACAGGGAGCATACATTATCGTCAGAGCAGCACAATCAAGCCGATCACGCACACTGGCACGAAATTTTCGAATCATTTAGAAATGTGAAGACGCTTCGTGTTCACAATGGCCTAGTTGGGGAGGTCTCTCGTTCTCTAAAATTGGATGGAGAGCCACCTCTGGAGATACTACCCGAGTTGAAGGAGCTCATATGTCCTACGAGAAGCGTAGATGACAAGACATTTGCACTGTTCATCCAGGAACGTGAAGCTGCAGGTCAGCCTGTCAGCCTCGTCGGGGAGACGTTTCCGGTTGGACGCACTTATTATAGGTTCTATGATTCAACTGGCGAGACTATTATCGAACCAGACTAAGACCCTCCACCATAGCCCATGATTTGCCAGATGCGTGGAGTTGGTCTAGACCAGATATGTTGCAAAGCCGGGAGTGTAACACAGCCATCCCCTTTATTGTAATCCTTGTCCATGGCATGGCGATCGCCTGCCCTTTGTGCAGCCCCAATTTTGTTGCGATATATGTACGTTCTATTATAATGGCAGTTGTCCATTCGAAGCGGTCGATTCTCTCCATCACCCCATTTACATTTATCATGTTATGTTGGGTACTGTCATTGTCACCTCAATATGACTAACTGGAATGCTCTTTATGCCTTCTCACACTCACCTTCCTTCTGCTACGGTGTTAGTCACATCATAAAACCTATGCCCTCTTTCCAGTCCTCCACTTCTTGAGCTTTACTTGACCATGAGAAGGAGAATTCTCATAGGACAACATATCTTGTGTTTGCCAAGGTGGATAAATAACAGGTAGAATAACTAGAAATATGTCAACAACATTTAGTTGCTGCTCCATAAAGTGGACTTGGTAATCTCGCGGCCTAATGCTATATCGCATGCGCATACGTTTACCACCGCAGGCATATCACCCTGGCAAGTAGGGCACGTTGGCCAAGTCGGGAATACGGTGCGGAAGATCTACTGGCGGACAATGAGTTTAGATAGGATCGGAGGGCTAGAAACAAAGTATTTCCTCTCACATCAGGCGGGCTGGAAGGCTTGCAAACGAAGTTCAGGAGCGCAAACTGAATATTGGTGGGTTGGATTCAAGGGACGGCATGGTGGCAGACCTATGTTAAAAGGGTTGGCCATGAGCTACGCGAGAGCACGAATCGGGCGAAGCACAAGTTAGAAAGTGAGGTGGGAGTTAAGATGCTCCTTGCACACTGGCAAATTCAGCGTAAACGAGTGGATTATGGCCTGTTTTTGGCACGGCGATATTTCCAGGTGTAACAGGCCTGCACAGTTTAATTGCTTTTGTTGAGGATTATCACGATAGCTGGTTGTGGCGTGAAAGATGGAGCCGGAGTCGGGCCGGACAGCGATGGGCGGTTAGTAGCAGGGGTTCATCTAGTTCGGCACGTTCCTCAGAATCCTCACTGACCTATGGTTACCGAACCACGACTTTCCACTGCAGAGGCGATGTGACTACAGCTCGAAACGCTTCTCGTAAACATGACACGACAAGTGAGTGTCTCGAAGCCGATCGCCGCCTTATCGCCAGGGTCGCACAAAGAAAGAGGGGATAGAGGGTGTCTATCGAAAGATCTCGAAGAAGGAAAGGTGAGTGGCCGTGTCATGGCTCCAGCTACGGAATGTTCACCCAAGAAACAATGCTCTATAAGACAAAGGCAGACCAAGACATCCGCACCCTGCACTCTCCGTTAAGCACCCTCTAGGAGGGTCACGCAAACCTCTAGGACAAATTCGACGTACTCTCACACCCTACAACCCAAAAACTCGCCACACAAGCCGTGGAGCTAACTGCACTTGAAAACCAAGTCGAATCCCTCACCACTGAGCTGCTTGAGGCACTTGAAGCTGCTACAGCCTACAACGCGGAGGTGCTCCGCCTACAATCCGCACTCAACTCTCAGGCCGACACACAGGCTGACATCTCAAGACACGAAGTGGAAGAGGCGAACTGGACTGCGCTGCGCACAGAGCCCATCCACCAGGCGGGGCACACACGTCAGCTCGAGGCAGTGTATGCGCGCACGACGGCTGAACTGAGCGCCCTACGCGAATGCCATACGGTCATCGAGGTGCTTTTGGAAGAGAACTGCGCCCTCGAGCATCGTGCGGCTTCTGCAGATGAACCATGTGAGACTGGTTCGCCTCGAGGCGAAGGTAGAGGCTGCGCGTGCAGAGCGCGAAGCATGGTGTGTCTCCTATCAGTTTATTACATTATTGTCGCTAACTTTTACAGGTATGATAAGGGCAAGGAACACAGTGCCCGAAACTCCCTCCACGACACCCGTCTCGATCGCTCAAAGCTTGTCGGTACTACGCCTGGAGCACCCGCATCCCCTTGACGAACATGGCGCAGACACGAGCCTGCGCCAGCGCGAGGCGGAGCTCGCTGATGTACAGGCGCGCGAGGCGGATGCCCGAGGGACTGTCGATGCCCTCATCCAGGCCGCTCATGCCGCGGAGGAACGCGCAACGAGAGCTGAGCGCACGGCTGCGCTTGCTCAAAAGGAAGTTGGATTCCTGCAGGTGCTCAACGTACGTTTGTCCTTTGCTCATCTCTTATCCCTTTACCCTTACCCTCTGGGATGCTGACCCATCTCTGACGAATAAGTTAGCTACGTGAGCGAAGAAGCTACGCAGGGAGTAGGCCATGTAGACGAAGCCAAAGAACAGCACATCTCTCGAGGGTCTAGTAAGCGAGTACAAGGCGCACATATATACGCTTGAAACAGAAGTTCAAGAACTTGCCAAGCGGCCCGCGGTCAACCAAGGCTCAGGTTAGCAAGCATTGCGTGAGGAACTAGCCAATGAGAAGCAGGCGCTTCACGAAGCGCGCCGATGTATGTCACGACGTCGCCCTCTCCCTTCACCCTTTGGAAACTAAAATATATTCCCGAACCTTCTCTTTCTGTCTAGCGCTAGAAGAGAAAGAAGAAGTAGCGCAGAAGGACGGAGAGAAGATCGAAGGGTTCGAGCAAGACCCTCTTTGAGCTTCGTCGTGAGATCGACGCAGGACGACACGTCCCGCCTGGGGTGCGCGTGCTGTCACTCAGCGCAAACCCCGCTCAGGACTGGGCAGACTTGCTTCAGGCCGTGCTCGATAGGCCGAAAGAGGAGAACGCGGCGCTGCTGCAGCGCCTCTGCTCTCGAGACTTCCGGTGCACACAGTGCGGCTTCTGTCCCCGACGTCACTCACGCTGCCAATACTGGTGGTTCAGGCCCAATGACCGAGCTCGTGTCTCGTGCGGGCTGGGCGGCTGTCTGCCAGGAAAAGGCGCAACTTGAGGAAGAGCTGCGTCTGAGGGAGAAGCGAAGGTTTCGCCTGAGACAAATATTCGCTGCCAAGATGGCCGAATTTCGCGAGGCGCTCTCGGTGATCCCGGGTATCAAGGTCGCCTTTTACGATAACGGACAAATACGGGTCACTTCTCAGTACGACCTCGGCGTGGCGTTTGTGTTTCAGCCTGCGCCGCGGGATGCTAGCAAGGACGGCAATGCGGGAGCGGCGCGGATGCAGCTCGTTGCACAAGGCGAAGGAGGGCCGCAAGAACTGCCGCAGTTGATGCGGAATTGGGTGGAGATGGAGCAGAACATACCGCGCTTCTTGGCGAGCGTTACGCTCGAATGCTGCGATAAGTGGAAGAGGGAGCGTGAGATGGGCAGCGCTGGGGAGTGGAGGTGGGGTGATGCGGGGCGGGACCGAGAATCGAAGGGGGGCGAACATCTGTCGTTCACATTGGCAATTGCTTTCTTTACGAGTGATCGAGCGCTTGAGTCACCTGATAGAAGGCATGTACAGCCACGAGCTGATTGCTGGCTGGGAGACTTGGGCAGACTGCGACGAGAAACACGTCCACGTCCTAGTACTCGTGCATCTACGACATCATCTATAACGTCTCTCCTACAACCCACCTTCTTTCTGTTATGCCGCTCTGTCTGTCTCCTGAAAACTGCCTTCCACATATTGGGAGACTTCGCCGATACCCATATAGTCATGAGTCCCGGAATGAGACGTACGTACCGCTCCTTCGATTGTTAATATTCTATCAGATTTTTAAAACTTGTAACGGACCGCATATCGTATATACCTGCTCTCATGTACTACCAGTCGTGAGTCCCAACTCCGGAGGTACGTCCTCCTCTTCAGCTATGTTTATCGACTCGTGAATAAATCCAGAGTCGTCAAACCACCAAGTACGACTATTCATAACCTCGACGATGATTCGCTTCTCCACCTATTCAATATTCTTCGACCAAGTCTTCTCGAAGAAGATGGAGCCAACATTGTCTGGGATTGGCATGGCCAACGCTGGTGGTACACGTTGGCACAAGTTTGTCGGAGATGGCGACACCTCGTACTGGGGTCTGCTTCTCATCTCCGTCTTTGCCTTGTTTGTACGCCTGGCACACCCGTGGCAGACATGCTTGCACATTCGCCTCCCTTTCCTCTCGTTATTGGTTGCAATTATTTAAATGATGGGCTCACCTCAGAAGATGAAGAGGGAATAATGCTTGCGCTCCGACACCACGATCGTGTGCGATTCATCTTCCTTAATCAAACTGTTCCGAGTTTAAAGAAGTTCCTCTCTACTCTGGACGGTGAATTTCCGACACTGGAATACCTGTATATTGGGTCTCCAGTCAAGCACGATACTCATTTCTCACTTCCCCCGACATTCGAAGCGCCACGTCTACGCAACTTCTCGTTGCGTCACTTTGCCTCCCCGATAGGCTCACCCTTACTTTCAACTGCCATTGGCCTTGTCACACTCACACTTCAGTGGATCCACCCATCGACTTATCCTCATCCAGATGATTTTCTCCGGCTACTTTCACTCTTGACCCACCTAGAGGAAATCTCCTTTAGCTTTCGCTCCTCTGTTCCCAATCGTGACATTGAGAGCCAGATATCGCGGTCTCCGACCACGATACACATCATTCATCCTAACCTCCGCTTGTTTGATTTCGCAGGTGTCAGCGGTTTCTTGAAAGCCATTCTCCCTCACATGGTCACGCCTCTCCTTGAGACGTTCAGGGTACAATTCTTCAACCAGCTCCACTTTTCTCTCCCCCACCTCGCAAATTTTATGATGAACGCAGAGAAGCTCCAGAGTAGCCTTGTCGTGGTCACATTCCATAGCGAGGCAGTCGTCTTGAGCTCGCGTTCCACTGCAAGGGTGCCGTGGACTACATTCAAACTTACCGTTTCGTGCAGACACCTCGACTGGCAGGTCTCTTCTGCCAGACAGATTTCCAATGTCCTCCGCCCATTATTCTCTGATGTGGTGGATCTCACTCTCGACTACAGGGAGCATACATTATCATCAGAGTGGCACAGTCAAGCTGACCACATGGACTGGTGTGAACTTCTCGGATCATTTAGAAATGTGAAGACGCTTCGTGTTCACCATGGCCTTGTTGGCGAGGTCTCTCGTGCTCTAATATTGGATGGCGAACCACCTTTGGCGATACTACCTGAGCTGAAGGAGCTCATATGTCCTACGAGAAGCATCGATGACAAGACATTTGCGCCATTCATCCGGGAACGTGAGGTTGCAGGTCAGCCTGTCAGCCTCATCGGGGAGATGTTTCCGGTTGGACGCCTTTCCTATATCTTCTATGCCTCAACTGGCAATACCAAGATTGACCCAGACTAAGACCTCCGCCCATACTTGCCATTTGCCAGACATGAGGGGTTGGTTGTGCCCAGATATGTTGTGAAATCGGGAATATAACACATCCACCCCCCTTATTATACCATCGCTATTGCTGGCCCTTTGTAGAGTCCCAATTTCATTATAATTCATGTATGTTATATCACAATGGCAGTTGTCCGTTCAAAGGAGTTGACTCTCCTCACTTTCCTATCTATATCTATCATGTCATAGGAGCTCCTATATTATGACCTGTCTTGTTAACTGGAATACTACTCTTTATACTTCTCCACACTTACACTCCTTTGGTCACCTTTTAAGACCTATGCTATCTTGTCCATCATTACTGGTTCGTCAGCACCTCCCACCAATATTTGAAATTTCACCCCTTGCTTTTATCATGGGGAAGGATAATTCTTGCAGGTCAACACAAACTTTCTTTTGTTTACTTGGGTGGGCAAATAGCAGGTAATAATAATGTCAGCAACATTTAGTTGCTGCTCCATAAAATGGCCAATGGTAATCTAATGGTATATTGCATGCCCATATGTTACCACCTTCTTGTATACAAGTTTATGGTCTTTAACACATGTGCTGACTGTCGGTCATGGAAAAGTAAACAAGGCTCGCGATCTGATGGCCCAAAATGTGTTCCTGCCTTCCTTCGAACTCGTGGAACTAATATCAACGCGCTCGTCCTTCATGCGCATACACCAGCCGCACAGCACAGAGTCAGTGCTATCTTCCCCAGAAACGAATGAAACACGACTCAGTGAATTGGAATTCTGCGCATGACGCAGCACCTCACCTATGCGGGCATCTTTTTTGAGATCGATCAAATAGTTTGCACCAACTATGAGACCCTTTTTCTCAATTAGACATTCACACGTTACGCACATGATACTTCATTCCAGTGGTGGGATTCGCTGATTGACCCAAGGCCACCCATGGTTAGGGCTAGGGCATCAATTGCTGAGCCCAGGCATGGCGCGATGGTATGCGAGTAAGAGGAAAAGTTACCCAGTATTGTGGCATTGATGTGCAGTAAGTCTAAAAGCGTGTCCACAGATGAGATGATCCGGGTTGGGTAACAATGATAAGAGTCGCTGGGGAAACAGTGCCATGGGTGGGTCGTGGGTGAGAACGTTGTGACAGACTTGCAGGGGTTGGAACATAAGGGACTCCCCGAGTCCAGCGGATCAGCAACAGGGGTACGCCTTGCCCGCACAAGCAGAACATGCTGACCAAGTCAGGTATGCGATGTGGAAGACCTACAAGCGGAAAATGTGTTTTAGATGGGATCAGCAGGCTAGAAATAGAAGATGGCTTGTAAACAAAGTTATGGAGTGCGAGCTGAATGATGGTGAGAAGGTAGAAAGCGAGGCAGGTCACTGAGGTCCAGAAGCGATGAGAAACGAAGGCGAGGTGTAGGATGCGTGTGATGAGGATGAATAACGTAGGTGTTATGGGCCTTCACAGTCTAATTGTCTATGATGTGGATATGATCATAATGCTGTGAGTCGCCGTCGTAGTTTTATCAAGGGACCTAAGGATCATGACGGGTGAGATGGATGTACAAATGCGGCCATTTGGTGGCGGGTGGCAGGGGAAGATAAGTAGACCGTAGACGCCAAGTCAGCAGCGTAGGCGTCAACATCTCTGACACCACCGTCTCTGACCGAATGAGCGCATCCCCACATCCAGCTCTCTCCCCTTCCTGAGAACCGTCGAAAAAGCCATGCCTGCGTTTCACAGTGTCATCGTCATATCGACAGTGCAGACAATCAAGCCGTGCGCACCACACCTCTCCGAATCGCACCAAAACCCGCTTCCGCCGCCCTTGCCCTGAGAGCCCTAGCTGGTTCGTCCATTTCATAGTTCCATGCCGCTCCTCACAGACATGCTCTGTTACAGTCCCACAGATAACTACTTCAAAGAGGCAACGGCATGCTCATGCGCTGAAGACTACGCTTCAACGATTTCTTAAGGGGCCTTTAACATAAGCTTGCTGTTGCAGGTGCAACATGATTATTACTCGAAATGCATCTCGGTGAACGTGACATGACCAAGAAGGGACTCCAGGCTGACTGCTGCGTACTCGCTGAGCAGGGACAGGAAGAGAGAGGGAAAGGGGTATCTGTCAAAAGAGCGAGAAGAAAGTGTGAGTACTAGTATCATAGCAAAGGTATTGTCGCGCTCATTCGGGCGACATTGCTCTACTCTATTAGACCAAGGCAGACCAAGACAGCCACACCCTGCGTTAACCACCCTCCAGGAGGGCCATGCCGACCTCAAGGACAAATTTGACGCGCTCTCAATACCAAATCTCAAAACCCGCTACACAAGCCTCAGAGCTAACTGCGCGTGGAAGCCAAGTCGAATCTCTTGCCATTGAGCTGTGCAAGACGCATGAAACCGCCCCATCCCACAGCGCAGAAGTGCTTCACCTACAATCCGCACTCGGCTCTCAGGCCGACGTCGCAAGCTGGTCTGTACTGCGCACCGAGCTTACCCGCCAGGCGGAGCACACTCGTGAGCTCGAGGCGGCGCATGCGTGCGCGACGGCTGAGCTGAGTACCCTACGCGAACGCCATACGGTCATCGAGGTGGTTCGTGAAGAGAACCGCGCCTTCGAGCGTCGTGCGGCTTCCGCGGATGAACTGCGCGAGACTGTGGTTCGCCTCGAGGCGGAGGTAGAGGCTGCGCGCGCAGAGCGCGAAGCATGGTGTGTCTCCTATCAGGTTTGTTCTATTCTTGTCCCTAACTTTTACGGTACGATTAGGGCGAGGAACACAGTGCCTGAAACACCCTCAACCACCCCCGTCTCGATCACTCAAAGCTTATCGGCCCTACGTCTGGAGCATGCGCATCTTCTTGAAGAACATGGTGCCGATCGCGTGACTCTGCGGCAGCGTGAGGCGGAGCTCGCTGACGTACAGGCACGCGAGGTGGATGCCCGAGCGACTGTCGATGCCCTCGCCCAGGTCACTCATGCCGCGGAGGAATGCGCAACGAGGGCTGAGCGCACGGCTGCGCTTGCTCAGAGGGAAGTTGGATTCCTGCAGGCACTCAGTGTACGTTTATCCTTTAATCATCCCCCATCCCTTTACCTTTACCCTCTGGGATGTTGATCGTTAATCCATCTCTCACGGATAGGCTAGCTACGCAAGCGAAGAAGCTACGCAGGGAGTAGGTCACGTAGACGAGGCCAAAGAGCAGCACATCAAGGACCTCGAGGGTCTGGTGAGCGAATACAAGGCGCACATACGCGCGCTCGAAACGGAAGTCCAAGAACTTGCGAAGCGACCCACGGTCAACCAAGGATCAGGTTTGCAAGCGTTGCGTGAGGAATTAGCCAATGAGAAGCAGGCGCTTCAAGAAGCGCGCCGAGGTACGTCACGATGTCTTCACCCCGGAGAAACCGACATATAAACCTTCTGTCTCTGTTTAGCGCTGGAAGAGAAAGAGGAAGTAGCGCAGAAGAACAGGGAGAAGGTGGAAGAACTCGAGCAGGCCCTCTTTGAGCTTCGTGGCGAGATCGGCGTGGGACGACACGTCCCGCCCGGTGTACGTGTGCTGTCACTCAGCGCGAACCCCGCTCAGGACTGGGCAGACCTGCGTCAGGCGGCGCTCGATAGGCTGAAAGAGGAGAATGCAGCGCTGCTACAGTGCCTCTCTGCTCTCGAGACATCCGGCGCACACAGTGCAGCCTCTGCCCCCGATGTCACCCACACCGCCGATGTTGGTGGTTCAGGACCAACAACCGAGCTCGTGCCTCGTGCGAGCTGGGCAGCTGTCTGCCAGGAAAAGGCGCAGCTCAAGGAAGAGTTGCATCAGAAAGAGAAGCGAATGCTTCGTCTCCGACAAGTATTCACTGCCAAGACGGCCGAGTTCCGTGAGGCGCTCTCGGCGATCCTAGGAATCAAGGTAGCGTTTTACGACAACGGACAAATACGGGTCACGTCTCAATACGACCTCGGCGCGGCGTTTGTATTTCAGCCTGCGCCGCGGGATGCTAGCAAGGATGGCAATGCGGGAGCGGCACGGATGCAGCTGGTTGCGCAGGGTGAGGGAGGACCGCAAGAGCTGCCACAGCTGATGCGGCATTTGGTGGAGATCGAGCAGAGCATTCCATGCTTCTTGGCGAGCGTTACACTTGAATGCTACGATAAGTGGAAGCGAGAGCGGGAGATGGGCAGCACTGGGGAGTGAGGTGCTGTGGTGCTGGGCGGGTCCGGGGATCGAAGGGCCGAACATGTATTTACTCTATCGCGCATGCGCACATTGGCAAGTGCTTTCTTTACTGGTGTTCCGACGCTGGGAAATGAGAGCGCTTGAGTCACCTGATAATTGGCATGCACCGCCACGAGGCTGATTGCTGGCTGGCAGACTCCGGCGAGAAACATGTTCTAGTACTCAACATCATCCCTAACATCATTCCTATTATCACCTTGTCTTCGTCATGCCACACTGTCTATCTCCCGCAAACTGCCTTCCACTTATTGGGAGGCTTCGCAGACACCCACCTAGTCATGAGTCCCAAAGTGAGAGGTACGTACCACTCCTTCGCGGGATAATGTTCTATCAGATTTTTAACAACCTGAATAAACCACATACTACGTCTATCTGTTCTCCCCTAAGTACATGTTCTAGTAGTTGTGTGTCCCAACTCCGGCGGTACGTCTTCCTCTTCAGCTATGTCCATCGACTTGTGAATAAACCCGTCCCAGAGTCATCAAATCTCCCAGTACGGCAATTCACGACCTCGATGATGATTCGCTTCTCCACCTATTTAATTTTCTTCGACCAAGTCTGCTCGAAGAAGAGCAAGAAGAAGGGAAAGTCAACTTTATCTGGGATTGGCATGGCCAACGCTGGTGGTACAAGTTGGCACAAGTTTGCCGGAGATGGCGACACCTCGTACTGGGGTCTGCCTCCCATCTCCGTCTTTGCCTCGTTTGTACACCTGGTACACCTGTGGCAGACATGCTTGCACATTCGCCTCCCTTTCCTCTCATTATTGGTTACAAGTACATAAGTGATGAGCTCACCACAGAAGATGAAGAGGGAATAATGCTGGCGCTCCGACACCGCGATCGTGTGCGATTCGTCTACCTTGAGGTAACTGTTCCAAGTTTAAAGAAGCTCCTCCCTTCCGTGGACGATGAATTTCCGGCACTGGAATACCTATGTATTGCACCTCTGAGTCCAGCCGAGCACGACACTCATTTGATACTTCCCCCAACATTCGAAGCGCCACATCTACGCAACCTCTGGTTGACTCATTTTGCCTCTCCAATGGGCTCTCCCTTACTTTCAACTGCCATCGACCTTGTCATACTCACACTTCATTGGACCCACCCATCGACTTATCCTCATCCAAATAATTTTCTCGAGCAGCTTTTACTCTTGCCCCACCTGGAGGCAATCAATTTTGGCTTTCGCTCCTCTGTTCCCAATCGTGACATTGAGAGGCAAATCTCGCAGGTTCCAATCACGATACGCATCATTCTTCCCAACCTCCGTGTCTTTGGCTTCGTAGGTGTCAGTGGTTTCTTGGAAGCTATCCTCCCTCACATGGCCACGCCTCTCCTTAAGGCATTCAGAGTACAGTTCTCCAACCAACTCCGCTTTTCTGTCCCCCACCTCGCACATTTTATGATGAACCCAGAGAAACTTAGGTCTAGCCGTGTCAAATTCACATTCCATCACCAGGCAGTCGTTCTGTTCTCATATAACTCTGTAGCGGCCACGTCGAGTAACGTCGAGCTTGTCGTTTCCTGCAGACACCTCGACTGGCAGGTCTCGTCTGCGACACAGATTTTAAATGTCCTCCGCCCATTATTCTCTGATGTGGTGGATCTCACCCTCGACTACAGAGAGCACACATTATCGTCAGAGCAGCACAATCAAGCCGACCCCACGCACTGGCACACAATTCTCGAATCATTTAGAAGTGTGAAGACACTTCGTGTTCACAATGGCCTCATTGGGGAAGTCTCTCGTTCTCTAAGATTGGATGGAGAGCCACCTCTGGAGATACTACCTGAGTTGGAGGAGCTCATATGTCCAACGAGAAGCGTCAATGACAAGACATTTGCACCATTCATCCGGGAACGTGAAGCCGCAGGTCAGCCTGTCGGCCTCATTGGGGAGATCTTTCCGGTTGGACGCACTCAATATATTTTCCACGACTCAACTGGCAAGACCAATATCGAACTAGATCAATACCTTCCACCATAGCTGTGATTTGCTAGATGCATGGGGTTGGTCTGGACCAGATATGCTGCAAAGCCGGGAATGTAACACAGCCATCCCCTTTATTTTCATCCTTGTCGATGGCATTGCTATCGCCTGCCCTTTGTGTAGTCCCAATGTCGTTGCGATATATGTACATTCTATTATAATGGCAGTTGTCCATTCGAAGCCGTTGATTCTCTCAATCCCCCCATTTATATTTATCATGTTATGTTGGGTATCACTGATGAAATCTGACGGGTCAGGCGGGTCAGGGGCTCCGGACGAGAGTGAGGAGGACCAGCACTCGAGCCAGACTCGCGCTAGGGAGTAGGATCGGGACGGGGCCGCCTTCATCAGAGGTCTCAGGTGTGGAAGGTGTTGATCTTGAGCAATTGAGAGGAGAGCGCAGGAAAAGATAGCTGTAAAGCTTGTGTATTATCTGTATGTACAGAGCAGTATTTATACATCTGAGAGAACAAAGGAGTGTCTTAGAGTGTCTACCAACTACCCGAGTGTCTGTGAGTATCAAAAACTAACGAGCGTTAAGGGTTTAGTGTGTCCTATGCATGTGTGTCTGTCTGTAGTCTATTAGCACTTGATTGTGCCGTATATGGTAATCCGAGGTTGTACTTCTGACACGTCTCGGTAGTTGCAGTCCGTTTCGACTCGGTCAGTCCGTAAAAGGAATGTGTGTATTACATCATTAATTATCGGAGCACCTACAGTGCTTCCGGTTATCTACGGTCTGTGCTGCTCCGCTAGCAGCATATGCGTTTATTCACGCACGCATTCCATCTCAACAGAAGGACACCAGGGCTTGCATGGGTGCGGGCCCATGATCATACATTCATTTTCTTATCGCCCTATGAGGCCCATTTGACTTATTGATTACTTTACTGATTGATCATCTAATCTCTGCGACTTAGGCAGGTGACAGATCACACCGCCTTGGCCATGCGTTGAGGGCCAGGTTGCCTTGCCTCGCACCCTGGAAGTCAACCAGGGTGCCTATACCTTTCACTCCGACCTTCACGACGACAATATACAGCAAATGTCACTTTTATTCGTGCATATACAAGTCAGCACAGTTACTTACGGACTTCACCTTCGTTGGCTGAGAGTCACTTGATAGTGCTCCAAGCCCCTGTTTCACTTGCGGACTATTTAAGCACGATGTGTGCAAGGCTAAATGTCATCTTGTTTTGGACTTGGAAACCCCCTCTCGTGTGCTCTCTCTACGCCTGCTCGCTCCGCTCTAGTCACATAGCCATCAATGCTCGGTGGCCATTGCATGTTCCCACTCTTGCTCGTTCACTCCGTGTTTGTGCTCACCCTGTTAGGGTCCCGTTGCTTCATCATCAACTCTAATCACCTCAATATGACCTGTCTTGCTAACTGGAATGCTCTTTATGCCTTCTCACACTCACCTTCCTTCTGCTATGGTATTGGTCACCTCATAAAACCTATGCCCCTCTTTTCAGTAGTTACCGGTTCCTCAGCAGTTCCTGTCATTATCTGAAATTCCACTTCTTGAACTTTACTTCGACCATGAGATAGAAGAATTCTCATAGGCCAACATATCTTGTGTTTGCCAAGGTGGATAAATAACAGGTAGAATAACTAGAAATATGTCAACAACATTTAGTTGCTGCTCCATAAAGTGGACATGGTAATCTAATGCTATACTGCATGCGCATATGTTTACCACCTTCTGCAGGCATATTACTCGGGCAAGTAGGGCATGCTAGCCAAGTTGGGAATACAATGCGGAAGATCTACTGGTGGAAAATGAGTTTAGATAGGATCAGAGGGCTGGAAACAAAAAATTTCATCTCCCATTAGGTGGCCTGGATGGCTTGAAAATGAAGTTCAGGAGTGCAAGCTGAATGTTGGTGGGTTGAATTCGAGAGATGGTATGGTGGCAGACCTGCATTGAAAGGGTTGGCCGTGAGCTCTGTGAGAGCATGAATCAAGCAAAGCACAAGGTAGAAAGTGAGGTGAGAGTTTTAGAGTGTGTTCGGGAACCAAATTGTGTTTTGAGATACCAGCCAAAAATGTTATCTGAGGGAAATACTGCCACAAGTGAGAAAAAGTACCGTTCGCGGTTTGTTTCAACTTTCCTGAGATTGTATTTGAGTTTGGCAATGCCAGCCAAAGTGAAATACTGCTTCGGACCTGTATTTCACTCAGATAGCGTTACTGTATGTGATGCCGCGTGATGCTTGTGTGACCATTGGTGATATATCAACTCCCCTCACGTGTTAAGGCTGTAGTGGGCCTTGGACTAGAGAGCTTGCTAGAACGAGGTCAAGTGGACCCTAGCAAGCTATCAGAGGGAGAAGAGGGAGTAGACATGCTCGCTCTTCGATCTCTGAGAACACAACTTCGTATAGAGGAAACAATACGAGGATGTATTGATTCACAACTTCCGAAGTCTGCACACTAATGATCAGAGTGGATACGAAGGATGGACACCTGTGTATCTACGTCCAATCAGTAGAGGAGCTAGTGACGTGCTTGCTTAATGCTCAAGCTTAAGCGGTATATACCTGCGCCTTTAAGCAGGTAGACTAGGTAGAGTCTTGAAGGAGAGAAGCTGAGGCGAGCAACT